>JAJNBT010086135.1:0-12821 GCA_028455955.1 Notopais sp. p TS-2021 | reverse complement strand
TCATGTATATTTTATATTCCATTCATGAAATTATAATGATGTATTTATTCCAACTATTTTAATTTGTACTTAAATGTAACACTTTTAAATAAGATGACATAATTAACATATCTGACACTTGTTTTTGTAATGACATATAATCATGTGAAATATTTTGAATGGGGATTTTCAATAATTTTGAATATTATAAATTTTCCAATATTTTATTAAAGAAATTATATATTTATAAAAGACGAATGAGATTGATAGTTACGTGTATAAAAATAAGAATAAAAAATACAATATGAAAATTTGTATTACTAACTATGCATTATTTCGTGCGAGTTAATAATGCTATTTCTTTCATGTCTATAATCATATTGAAATAATTATCTTTATTTCAATAATAATCTCTTCATAAATTGTATAATATTTATAGAAAATATAAAATACCTACCTAAAGGAGGTCTTCTATCAAATTTTTTCACTTATAAATAATGATAAAAATGTATATACGTAAAACAAATTCATTTTTAAACTTGCAAATCCGCATCCTCTGACTGTCAATTAACACTGGGCTCTGCACGTTTAGTCGTGCTTTCTCCGAGCAAATTTAGCTACTATAGAATTACAAGTGATTAATCGAATCTCAATTAATTTTAATAATTAATGATCGAAGATTATTCAACTAAGATCTTGGGGTAAAAGTAATTAGAATTTACCGTTATACAAACTTTTCTTTATAAATATTATATTATATTTAGAATATTTCCCAATAATTATTTTAATATATTTTTCTCTAAATATTCTTAATATAGTTAGAATGTTCCCCCTACGAATATTGGAATCATATTTTAAATAATTCCAAATCAATATTCTAAATATATTCAAAATATTCCACAATAAATATTCTAATATTTTTAGAATGTTCCACAATGAATATTTTAAATATATTCAGAATATTCCCCAGTAAATATTCTAATATTTTTAAATTGTTCTACAATGAATATTGGAATCATATTTGAAATATTTCCTAATGTATACACTAAATTTAGTTAGAATATTTTTCCATAAATATTCTAATATATGAAGAATATTCCCCGATAAATATTTTCATATATTTAGAATGCTCCCCAATAAATATTTAAAATATTTCCTAATTAATATTCTAAACATATTTAGATTATTTCCACATAATTATTTTAGATTTAGAATATTATACAAATTAACTTTCTATAATTAAATCTTATATAAATACTTGTAAAATAATATAATCACCAACGAGAATATTATTGGCTTATACAAACACTGGTTTTACTAGTTTCACAAGCATTCAAAATCCATTGTTGGATAATTTCTTTAAAGGCGTTGAAATCTCTCATTCCATGTTTTCCCTAACTAAATTGGTCAATAAAATAAGCCATTTTAAACCCTTTTTATTGTAATACATTAAATATACAATAGTTAGACATTGTTTATTTTAAACAATAGCAATTCAAGTTTATTAACTGAATTTTAATTATTGTTCATATATATATTTACAGATGATCTACCTCTCGCAGTCTCCTGAAGAACTGCAAGTAACATGTTCTGAACATCGTTAATTCACCAATCAGGTTTTGTTTAATCAACTTTATTTTGAATGGAAGGTGAAGTGTTTAGTGCGGAACCAATATACAAAATGTGTTAAGATAAATAACTTAATACTTTAATTAAGTAGTTTAGCTTATAGTAAATAAGTGATAGTAAATTATTTAATATTTATTAACCTAAATTTGGTTAGAACATGATAGAACGAGGTTGTACTAATTAGTTTTTAGTAAATATTCTTTTTTATGTTAGGTTTTTAGTAAATATTCGTATAATATCTTAGGTGTGGTCAAAGAATTGTTTTCTCTTCAACCTGAAATCTAGTTTAAAAAAAATACATTTAGTAAATTATGAAATTTGCTTAAATGTGGACCTGTTTCTATTAATATACTTAAGTATTTTTAATTTCTTATTTTCATCTATTATTATTTAGGAGAAAATACAATATAAAATATGCTGAACTCCTCTTAACATGTATAGATAATTTTAGGTATAATGAAACATGCAATTTGTAATCTGTTAATGAGCCTTATTGTATTACAAGACGAAATACTCAGTAGTACTTATGAGTTAAAATTGTTTTTAGTTTTTACACAATTTATTTAGTTTGTTTATTATATTTTTTTTGGTTAATTTAGACATCAAATACAAAACGCTTTGAGAGAAAAGGTTTAAGGTTAAATTCAGCGCAAGGAAAATACCACACAAGAGTATTCACCGCAAGGACAATTCAGCGCAAGGAAATTTCAGCGCAAAGAAAATTCAGCGCAAGGAAAATTCAGCGCAAGACAATTCAACGCAAGACAATTCAGCGCAAGGACAACTCAGCGCAAGTTTGATCAAACGAAATAATGTAACCTTATCTAAATAATTAATATATATATATAATTTTATATGTATTATATATTTCTACTTTAATTAATATATATTATAAATATCTAAGCTACTTAATATAATTATATATATATTTCGAACGAAACGTACCGTAACCTCTTATTTCGCGCTGAGTAGTCGTGTCATGGAGTATTGTACCTTTTTGTCTATCTAGAAATTAAAATTTAATGCACTAAAATAAATTATATAATCAATTATTTTACTAATTACCTATATATATTTATTACACTATACTCGAATAGACTTTAGCATCATTCAATATTTATATGAATTCTTTTAACTATAATTCATATATGGTCGTCACTTTTACGGAGGTTTGATATCGTCATATGTAAAAAATTACCCACTTACTCTAGAGTCTAGATCTACAGTTGATAGTAATAGGAGGCATATTTTCGTGTCTACTATATAACTGATCTAATGTATAACATACACCCCAAAAAATAAAACATTCTAAATTATAAGTCGGGGTTTGGTCAATTATTATTTTTCTTATGAATAAAATAATAAAGTTACTTAAATTATTAATATTTATAATATTAATTTTAATTTGTGAATACCAGACTAATAATTTGACAAAATTTTTTTTTAAATGTATACCAAGAAATCATAAATTTAATGAATAAAATAAATAGTTTGATACCGTAAATGTCATAATTAACAGAACTTGATATGAATAGGTTGGTATTTCATCTAATTTTAAAATTGAATCTAAATAATTTTTCATTAATCTTATGAAGCTCTTTTTAAATGACGCAAATATTGTTGCTTACCAAGAGAATTCCTTCAATATTTGACGAACACCAATGATAATTTTGTCCCACATATAAAATGATTTATTAATCCGACATAAATTAGTTACATAAGGCACCCAAATAAATTCTTAATTATTCCTTCTCAGATTTATAGATAAAATAAATTATCATAATTATCATACCGGAAAATTTAAATATTAATAGGTAGTTTGTAATTTAATTAAATAATAAGTGTCTATTACATATTTCTAATCTCACTATTTCATTTCATTTACAATGAGATGTCAAAATATAAAAAAAAAAAATATTCAGGGAGTGGGCGTACTAATGATATATAAAAGAATCCATCCATTTCCTTACTGTGAAGGTGAAATACTTATCCCATTATTTTTTGTCAGTAGTTCGTTTTAAAATCTATTGACAAGAATTCATAATTTTTTTTATATTTCAATCAGAAAATGTTCAATGGAAATAGCATGTTTCAATTTATATTATTTACAAATATTTAAATAGTGAATTAGTGAAAAACGGTTTTAGTATTAGATAGTATATAGTATTTTGGAATTGGAATTAAATTCAACGTAAGATTTAATATACAAACATAATATTATAAGTATTAATAAAAGGTTCAATACTTATGAAAAGGAATTATACATTTAATTTAATTTACATAATAAACAGGAGAGAAGAGGGAGACTTTTCTTCTACAAATATATCGTTTGATTGCCGATAGTGCCGTAAATTCACCTGTAATATTCGTCTCAACTTAATTAAAATGATAATTATCATTATTAAGCTAAAGATGCAACCGCCTATGCCGTATATATTGGCGATGCTATCAGAACAATATCCCCAAGGAAAATTCCCCCCTATAGGACAGTGTCCCATCTAGGACACTACATCACTAAGACAATACTGCCTAGGACAATTTCCTCCCCTAGGAAAATACTCGTACCCAGACAATATCCTCCCCGAATGCAATAGGTGGAATATTTTCCTCGGCGAATATTGACCTAGAGCCCTTGGCAATTAATATTTTGTTGAATGAAGATATATATTTGTTACTTTAAAGAACGACTCTGGTGTGCGTACTAATCGGAGTAACCTTCAAGTGAGCAATTCAAAATACGATCTTGAATGAATAAATTTCCTCTTTAAGGGAATGTCCATATAATAACTGGGTAGAGTATCTGGAAAACCATCGGAGCGAAAGTGTCTATCTATATAATCAGCTTGATGCGTGTTTATATTGCAGAAGCCAATCATCAAAGTCAATCTAGATGAAACCATTAGTGATCCATTACAAGTCTGACCTTTTTTATTCTCCTAATAGTACAGTCACGGCCAGGGAGTTATTACAAATCTATTGTACTACGATGAAAAATATTCATCACAAACTGCCTTGCAATGTTAACAACATTTTTAATTAACTCGCTTTGTGTTGTTGTCATATTTTGAAAATAAATTGCAACATAGGATATAAAAACAACATAAATGAAATAAAAAATACACAATTAATTAGTTTAATATTCCTAATTTTAAATTAAATTAGTAAATATAAAAATATTTAAATAATTATATCTATAGTAAATATACTTTTATCTATAAACTATTACTGGATTGTATTATGCATAATGAATAAACTTATGTCTATATACTGTTACTGGATTATTACATAGATATACTAAATGCATAATGAATAAACTCATAGCTATATATATTATTACTGGATTACTATATAGATACTTAATGCATAATGAATAAGCTCATATCTATATACTATTACTGGATTACTATATAGATACTTAATGCATACTAAATATACTTGTATTTAGACTATTACTGTTACTGTATGTAGTATTAAAAAAACATATTATAGGTATGTAACATTATATCTTGATACGGAACATCCATTAGAACTGCACTGATCTTTAATATATGTCAGAAAAATAAGTATTCAGGATCTAATTTCTATATAATGTAAGGTACATGAAGTAAATTTAAGCTGTAAGTGAATGGACATCTTAGAATTTGCATTCAGACTGTCTCTGATAACACTTATCGCGTATGTATTTGTAAAGTGCATGCATGTACATACGTTTCTTATCTATGTATACATCAATTATTCACAAAACGAAAATGTTGTATCTTCAAAATGGTTCAAAAATGATCCAGTTAAAATAAATAATATAATTATTAACATTATATTTGATTGGTATTTCTATCATTTATATAATTGTCTTTAAATAATTATAATAAATTGCTGTTTATTTAAAGTTTTTGGTGATATAAGAGATTTTTTTTATAAATACAAAACTATATTTGAATTATGCCCGGAAGAATATATTTATTGGGGAAATTCCAAGCATCCAGAAGGAAAGAAAAATGTCTAGATACACAACTCAGAGTACAAAGAGGATCATTAACGTGTTTGTAAATCAAATATAATAATATACAGGTTAGGTTAACTGACCAGAAACAAGTCACATAAGCTGACCTAACCTAACGTACCCTACTAATATTAAATCTGAAAACCGTATATTTCCAGTGAGGAACGCAAGTTATTTTCCAAAATACCTGAAATGTTTGGCATTTTGCAAAAATTCTAGACATTTTGCACATTGCCCAATTTCATATATATCCACTAACATATACACAGGAGATTAAACAAATTTCTTGGATTCTTTGCATCTTCGGTAAAAAATTAAATGTTATTTATCCCGATGCAAATCCAGATGTTCCCTGTTACGTTGTTCTCTACATCGATTCATCCATGTAGTTCATAGAAAGCAAAGAGAATTGACAAATGAATCCACGTAAACAAATTGTTTTCAACGAAGATAAGCTAAAAAAAAACATTTGCTATATTTATTGTAGAGAGAAAAACAATTTCACTCTTGTATATATAAATATTAAATTAAACCTGTGAAACAATCTCACAACAACTGTCATTCCTGGGATTGTTTTTCCCACCCCCTGCCGGACCAATCATTACCTTATCTTCTCATCTATTCTAATCAACAGAAGGATTGGTGCATTTGCATAGAATTCAAACTAATTCTAAAGTAACGTATAGAGAGTATTATAAGAATATATATTCTGATGCACGTACACAAATATATTCTTACACAACAGGAATTGAATATAAAATATCGGTAATCTCTTAAAAACAAATGTACCGGTTTGTATTTGATGTTAATTTGCATCGAGGATAATTTATCGGAACTATCTCGTTATTTTGTATTTAATTGGTATCGATTCGATGAATAGTTGCATTGCAATAAAGTATTCTTTATATGTGAATATCTATGTTAATAACAATGTAGATGGTGAATAATAGATCTCATAGGTAAAATATTAAGTAATTGACTTTTTATATGTACTCGTATGTATTATACTCACATATAAAGACACCGGTGACCAGTTTAATATTCTGGTTTTAAAGAGAATGCCGACTATCTTTATAAGTAATAATCTCATACATTAGGATTAGGTCAAACCTGTACAAATTATCCGCGGTCATAAAATCCTATCCATGCAAATGAAGTTTTAGAAAAAGAAATTTTAGATTTGATATTGATTATATTTGATAATAGATATGAAAGTAAACGTAGATACTGATGACATTTATACTGTACAGTACTTGAATTACTATAATCGATAGATTATTGGAAAACAAAGAAACTCTCTCCATGGAAGACGTTAGAAGACTTTACCCCATAAGAGAATGTACATAATAAGAGCACCTAACTTAACCTAACCAAGTCTTAGCTAAGCTAGACTAATCAAATCTAATCTAGTCTCAGCTAGACTAACCAAACCTAACCTAGTATAAGCTACACTAACCAAACCTAACCTAGTCTTAGCTTGACTAACCAAACCTAACCTAGTTTTAGCTAGACTAACCAAACCTAACCTAGTCTTAGCAAGACTAACCAAACCTAACTTAATCTTAGCTAGACTAAACAAACCTAACTTAGTCTTAGCTAGACTAACCAAACCTACCCTAGTCATAGCTAGACTAACAAAACCTAACCCAGTCTTAGCTAGACTAACCAAACCTAATTTAGTCTTAGCTAGGCTAACCAAACCTACCCTAGTCTTAGCTAGACTAACCAAACCTACCCTAGTCTTAGCTAGACTAACCAAGCTACCCTAGTCTTAGCTAGACTAACCAAACCTACCCTAGTCTTAGCTAGACTAACAAAACCTAACCTAGTGTTAGCCAGACTACCCACATCTAACGCATGTTCTTTTGGGACATACTCTCTTGTCAATAGACCAGCAGCTCGGTAGTAGTTGACTATATTCTTTATTATTAACGACTGATGAAGAGTTCTTTGCCCGCCATCGGTGACAACCTGACGAACAAAAGAAATAATTCTCATCCAAAGTGACGACTTGAAAATATTGAGGATCGAACTTAAACAAAAAGAACACAAAATGTGTGAAGTTTGCTACATCATTATTTATATTACTTGTCAGAAAAATAAATTGGGTCGAGATTACCTAACGCTACATTTCATACTTTAGTAAAGGCATCAGACATTTTAGAAACATAGTTCCTTATTTCTAATGTCGATATTATTCAAATAAATTTAATGAACAAAAAATGAGGCTGTAAATAAATTAGCTTATGGGCATATATTTTAATAATTGATATGTTTACAATATGAATAAATAAGACATTATAATATCTAATAATAATTTACAGATATTAAATAATGGTAAAATAATAAAAAAATATGTATCCATGTATTCTAAATCAATTTGAATGTAATAAGTAATACGAATTAATGTAGTAAGTAATATCAGTAAATGTAATACGTAATGCTAATAAATGTAATAAGTAATGCTAATAAATGTAGTAAGTAATGCTAATGAATGCAATTTTTTGTAAATTTTCAATTAACAAATTTGTATCTCCAATTATTCAATGAAAAAACTCCATCCCAGGAATTGGCTGGCAGTTATAAACAACACAGGCTGTCAAAATAGCATATATATAATTCAATTCCTATTGTACCCTGTATCTAAATTGATTTCTGCAAGTAGCTTCTTGTACAAGAGTTCGCTTCGCTATATATGTAGATTGATTTATGGTTTTCATCTTGGAGTTTTATGGTTGGGATATACTTGTTTGGTTTTATATTTCATATCGGTGATTAATAGGCTATTTTCGTGTGCTCTGTAACATAGAATCTATATACCCAAACCGAGACGGAATAAGGAATCACATTATTGACGGAATTAATTCCGATTGGGGATTATCATACAGATATTGGAGGAATTTTTTATTTGGTTATTCCAATACAGATCAGTCATCTACTGGACACAAAAATACACATAAATATTGTATGTTTTTGCTAATATTTCATTAATTTCAGTATTTATTTACACTATTTATAATCTATTACAAAGTATTAACATATATTATGACAATTTACAGATGTTAACTATGACAGATGCATTTTTTACACATGTTCAGTCGTCAAATTTCGAGGTAGGATATCTTGATTTTGTAAATCTGTCTCGCCTAAAACCGAGGCATTTATATTTATATTTTTTATTTTTAGCTTTTACGACATTTATAACATGTAAATATTATCGTATCATTAAATAAATGATAAAATAAAACATTTAGATTATTAATTAATTTACACATATGTGTAAAATAAAATACATAATAAAATGAAGTCATTTCATTGAAGCTTCAATTAGAAGATTGCACATCAAATTGTTTTGAGTTAGTAATACTATTAATATGTATTTTATTGGTATCACAGTAAAAAACATCGATGAAAAAATATAAATTTATGATGTTGCTCAGTGCACAGTGTTCTAGTAGAATTATTTACGGACAATAATATATGGAAGAATTTGCGGGTTATATTCTCTATGCAACATTTTCTGGTACCTCATCAGAAATGCACGCCCGCATCTATTAAATATTGCTGTGAAATGTTTTGTAAATCTTATATCTGCAAGATATCGAAAATAAAACATAGTAACATATCTGCGTTATTAGATCTATAAATATAGAGTACTTGTCCATCATGCCCAGATGTTCAAAATGCATTGTCATTCACGTGAGATCATTTATGAGATCGAAGCAAACACAGTTGCCACGAAATTGAGTTTGAGGCAATACTCCATTGTGACTCCACCCAATATCTGTATAAAATTTAACGCCTGTTCGAATGGCGTCAAAAATGTTTTGTTTAAACAGATTCGAACAATGTATATACAAAGTAAAACAAATTAGTATAGCAATACTGATAGATGAAATGTTCGTATAACCAATAGATAGATCAGTGATTTTGTTTTAAGAGATGCGACATTCTGCTGATTTAGAAAGAGGTTCTAGAAAATCCTATTATTTAAATAGGTTGTTAGTGCAAATAATTAGAAGTAGTTTAGTGAACGTAAAAGAAAATATAATAGATAGAACAGACCATTACAATACTAAAATGGTTAGTTTTCAGCATCGTTTTAATGCCTATTTAAGCTAATATTGTATTTATAATTTGCTACCTCATATACAGAGACGGGAATTTAAGGGGATTGCCGAAGTTTACCGACCAATTAGAGTAAACTTCTTCGAAGCTACAACTTACGTCTTCCTTAATATGGAAAACATATTTATAATAAACTATATTGTATAGTCATAAAAAAACTTCTCGGAAGCAGAATGACTCAAATAAAATCCTATGGAAAATCTGCTCAATGAAAAATGACTTCCAGATATGACTTAACAAATTTGGGAAGAATAATCGATACATGTTTCTGCAATCATCAACTCGAATAGGTCTTTTAGTGTCGTTTTTAATGCTCAAATATATAGTTGAAGAATTAAAAAAAATGAAAACTAATTTTAACAAAGATTAATATGAGACAGGAAAACAGTTTCCTTAGGCATAAATTTATAAATATTTTGCTATTGTTTAAATTAATCGAATTGTGATGCTGAAAATAGTTGCACTTCTCGCAGACATGTTTTGTTAATTAAGTCAATATACGTAATTACTGTATCTTGTTAGTACTAAACTATATTAAGTTATTTTGTTAACAAATAAATATTGTATTTTATGATAACTCGCTTATTGTGACAATATAACTTGAGTAGTTCTACAACTTCTTGATTATTTTAGTATGCAGTGAAGCATTTTTTAACTACGTTAATTTCGTTTCAGATTGTCTAACATCCTTTGAGAATTTTACTTTTCATTAACTAAATAACTAAATTATTAACTTGTAAAATGAATTTATATATTAATAATATAAATTAATTTAGTAAAATAATTTTTAATTTAGTTTCCTTTGTTGAAAATTTGACTTTATCTACAATAATATTGTAGTTATATACTACAATTTCACAAGTTGAAAATAATCCTTGAAAACTTTGACGTAATACCTAACAAACTGATGGAATGTGATAGAATTTATAAAATATGTAGAAGTTCTTCATCAATCATTATCAGACATTCAATTATATTGATACAAAACTTGCTATTGTTGTCTGTTACAATTAAAATTGCTATTTGACGACTACCGACTTGTATCTTCAAATTTCAAAAGAATTTATGATATTTGTAAAAACAACTTTTTCAAACGGTATTTTTCATATTGAGATAGTAAGATAATATTGTTTTTACTATGATGGATTAAATAAATTTGATTAAAGTAATAACAAGAAACTAAATACCTATGGTCAACGAAGCATTTCATCAATACCCATAATATGAAGTTTTTTTAAGACAAAACTATAATATCTAAGTCAGTAAGACACAAATACTTGTTACTGTATATGGAAAAAATATTTCTTAGCAGCCAGTTATTGCAAAACGTTTTTAGAATATAAAAATATTCAATTTAATTATAAGAATTGCATGCAAATTTGCTCCAAACGTTTCATATTCATCGAATGCAAATTGAATGATTCTCAGTGTATTCATTATCATTGTTCAGTTGCAAATTGTTCGTATATATGAACACTTTTGAAATATAAATTTCTCGATGCTTTTAGTTATCAATGCTATAATGCATTAAATTTCTCGGTCTCCATTACTTATCTGTAATGAGATCCCTAAAGAGACTTTTATGAATCGTGGGAGATCACGCCTTCAATATTAGTCATTATATAGAGTAAGTTAATGCAGTCTGTCCATATGTTTCATAGTATACGATGCGTGTCATACCAATATACAGTTTGAACATAGTCAATTGAAAATATAAGTATAATGCAACATATGCTTAAACTATAGTTTTATAAACGTAAATTGGTTGTTTGAATTATTTATACACAGCATTAGATGAAAGGGATAAATCACCGTATAATTATACGTATGTAACACTATGGAGATGGAGACGGCATGCATATTCATGGTTATTGAACCTTAAAAAAGGTAATTTATGCATTGGATTAAGACGTTAGAAACCCATTTAAAATACTGAATGGAGATAATTGACTTTCTTTCTACGGCTTCGATTGCAATTGATGTTTATAATGGGGACAGTGTCAATTTGCACTTAAAGTGGGGCCATTTTTCACATCTATTCGGTTTAGAATTAAACTCTGTATTCAAGTGTTCATTCAAGTGTTTATTCAAGTGTTTATTAGTCGCGGAACACTTTGAGGTGTTAGAAAATTTAGCGGAACGCATACATTAAATGGAAAAATACATGTACTAAAAAAGAATGTATTTAAATCACTATTAAATTTTTCACTTAAATGCTCGCGGAACTGTCATGTTCCGTCAGACTGCGTTATACAATTGACGATATTATATTGGTTTAACGCATCGCCTAAGATTAATGGAATATAAATAAAAAAAATATATATATTTCTAAATCCTACTGGATTTTTAAAGTCACATTTGTAACTTCTTAAAAAAATTATTATCTGTTTTAAATTGATTAACTGTAATCAAATATTTGCAATGCAATGTTGTATCTCAGACTTACTACATTCAGAGAATCATTTACAATTATCTTCCCTGACCAATATGAGAGTCAACAAGAGACACTCAATTACAGCGACACACTAAATAAACCTCATCGATCAAATAAACTGTTTGTGTGCCTGGATTCTAGCCGAAGATTTGATACGGTTGATCAAGAATTACTATCAAATTAGCGGAAATTTGAGGACACTTTTAGTTGCATAATATTAATAGAGAACAAAGCGCGATGATTGGTGATCTATGGTCGGTTTGTACCAATGACTATGGAAGCTGAAGTGCCAACGTCAGTCTAGGGACTAGAATGTCAATAATCTTTTAAAAACTCACTAATTGAGATTGATGAGGCAAAACACTTAGATTAACATTCAACCTGTTTCACTTTAGAAGATCAAACTTCAAGTTAAGATTTAAGTAAAAAAGGTAACAATTTTCGCACAATCTCGTCATCTCGGGGAATATATTGCACACGAATATTCAATTTTAAATTTTAAATTTACGAACTCAATATTCCCAGTGAGTCATCAGTTAAAAAATTGATGGTCAATATGATGATCAACATTATACTAGTTATTAATTATTGAAATACATGTAATAAATGTAATATACATGTAATAAATGTAATATATATGTAATAAATGTA
>JAJNBT010085553.1:0-13179 GCA_028455955.1 Notopais sp. p TS-2021 | reverse complement strand
GTAACAATAAATAAATAAATAAATTATACATAAATATTATTCAAACAGTATTGTTCAATTTAAAGTTAATTAAAAGATAAATTTGTGGTATTCTAACAAAAAAATATACATTAAATCTATATTTTAAATAAATGATATTATATTTTAAATTTTTTATGCAATTTTTTCCTATGGCTCTTTTTCTGGTGACTTTTTTTCTGTAGCCATTTTCTTGATTTTTTGTTGATTTTTTTCCTTAGAATTTTTGGGAAGATTCCTGACGTGTATTGATTGTACGTGTAAGTGTATACGTATAGAGGCAATGAATAGTGGACCCGACGCTGTAGTAGATGAATATAGAGTATAGAGTATACTTTGATCCGAGAATATCTCTCTGGATCATTGAGTTGATCTTATGAAATATGGTGCAAACTAAAGCCCTAGCAATTTATTATCAAAAATAACTCTTCAATAATACTTCTGCAACCAATAAAAGTTTAGTAGATAGTAAACTAGGATGGATGTTGAAAATCGTAAAATAAAGTTGCACAAAGAATCCTGCTGTATATATTGTTGCATTGGGTAGTGGGGCAGATGATGCAATTTATTGCAATATATTTTTTGAATCTTGCTTTAAGAGAAATAAATTATTTTCCAAACAATCAATCAAAGAAGAGATAGATTTTTAATTTACGTATAACACGTTCCTATAGATTTATAAGGTTAAGGTTAGGCTTCACTACAGAATATTATTAATATATATTTTTTTCCTTTAAAATTGAACAATATTGTTTGAATCATTTATATTTAGTAATCTAACCAAACCTATCCCATCAAACCTAACCTATCGTAACGGTTTATTGTTATAATTTTTTTCGTGTGTTTTTTTTTCGTGTCACCATCTTTTAGAACATCAGCTTGCAGCATCTTAACATATCAAAAGGTAGGAATTTAAATATTTTGAACATGTTAAAGGACTTACGAAATAAATTGTTTTGTATAACGAAAATAAAGAACTGAAGGGATGACTTACCATTTGATCTCCGCACATTGTGCCTTCTACCGGAGGTCCTTTCTTGGTTTTACATAAATGGGGCGTCGAACTATTGCTGCACCACAAGAACGTGCATGGGTCACTTGACCCGTACGTGCTACATAATTCGAAGCTGAAAAATTAGTTTGAGAAAATAATAATTTAATTTTTTTATGTTTCATATCGCTCAACAATTATAGAAATAATAAAACACATTTCATATTTTTTCAAATGTTAGATAAATTAAAATTCTAACAATGAAATAAAGTAATTAACTGATTATCCATTATTTTACTTATTACTTATTATATTTTATTAAAGTCAACAGAAATATTTCTTAAAGTGAATATACAGAAAAAGGGGTTCTCTTGTTCTATAAATTCTTAGATTGTTAGAGAACAAAAAGAACAATTATTGGGGTAAAATCTACAGATAAAATAGTAAAGGTGGCCTAAATTTGTTAGTGGTACCGTTAGAATAAGATTACATTTAGCTTAATATAATTACTCTGGTGTAGCTTTTTAACTGACTTTTATTGAAATAAAAGCGCCGTAAATGGTTCGTTTTCGAGAAAAAGGAGCGATATTAAAATTTACTGCTGTGATTTCTGCGTTCGATTAAATTCGAGGTAAATTATAAATTATTACCCTTTATAATGCGATCATCTGCCCGTCGTTGTTTAAAATCAATAATTTTGATAATGTATACCATTATCGTCACGTTAACTCGCTTTTCATAATTCATTTCAGCCAATTGGTAATGAAATTGAACATTAAATATATTCCAAAATCATCATAAGTTACCTTTATGAAAAAACGTTTTAAATCTACCAATTATCACTATTCCGTGGTAGCGCAATTATGACGAAAACTAAGATAGGCGGAATGCAGATTATCGTAACTAAATGCAATATCCTGGAAGAAGCGTCCAGAAGAAACAATCCAGATTGTGTTTGAACACAAATTATATAAGTACACCAAAATGTAATTATATATATATATAAGTAACTATTGCAATTTTAGAGTATTTAAATATAAATTAAATCAAGGAATATTTATATTCAATGTTAGTAAATTAATACTGTATCTTAAAAGTGAATTATATGAATTAATACAATTTTTGAATCTCAATAATAATGTTTTTCCGTTAAATCCAAAATTGACATTTTTTCGTATGATCCAATTACTAAATTCGAGACAGAAAATAACCTCGTTGATGAGACATGGATTTATCCATTTTAGAGACTGCGTCAGTTTTTTCTCATTTTTTTGCTCCACTCATCAATCTCATTTGAAAATTTGATTTTTTCCCGTACACTTATCTCGATTTTTTACTTTTCAATCCAATCTCGCAAACAATATCCTACTGAATTTCAATAGCTTCATCTCTACATGAATATAAATTATCATTATCATATAAAAGCTTAATGTACTTCTATATATTAGGTCATTGTCTACTTAGTTAATTTTCTATTTGTTTATAACGTTTTCATAATCATAATACTTCCGTCAGCTTCTATAATTTTATTTTTCAATCGTCTATTATTATTTTTATCGTTTTTAAAACAATTTTCATCAGATTTTATCATTTGTATATATTTTCTACAGTTTTTCCATCGTTTCATATCATTTAATATCAATTTTATTAAAGACGATACATTAAAAAAATCAGTTTTGAAAACTAATACCGCAGCTTCGTTGATTGTATTTATCCTCCACTGAAATCAAGTAGATATTCATTGAATTAATTAGATTGCCGCTAAGAGAGTTTCGATGTTTCAGTTTTGTCTTTTATAACAAATGCATCTTCTCTTTTAGCATAGATATGAAATACGTTATAGAAAATTAAAAATAGTAAACAACTTATTCACAGAGAAGTGGTTAAATTCTCTATACTTGTCAGGTGCCAAAGTTCTAGGTTCAAATCTCGTCGAGGGAGCACCAATTTGGCATTGTGTTTAACGAAGCTAGCCTCCTAATTTTAATGAAGCAACCTCATAGAATTATTTAACTGAGCAAATTAATCATGTTCAAATCAATGAATAAATACTTCTTTAGTTCAATGAAGATCTTCTTCATTCGAATGAAGTAATTTCTTGAGTGACGCACACAATTACATCGATAGAAAAGAAACTATTAACTCCATTGACCATAACTAATTTCATATGCAATTAACTCCATATATAATTAATTAAATAGAAGACACTTAACTCGATCAAAATTTAATAAGTAATTCCATTGACGAATGATTTCTAATGCAATTATGCCTACTCCATATAATACAAAATTAACTCGATAAAAAGTTAACTATTAATTCCGTTTACCATTAATTTCATGTGTAATATACTCCATATTGATAAAAGTACATAATTACATGAATACAAAAAGTCTTTACGATCTCAGTTTAATTAAGTATATATATATATAAAATGTCAAGTCCTTTGGGAGTAACAAGGACTCATGGAGTATATATCAGTATCAATAGAAACCTAAATTTTATAATGTTTAATTCCATTTTTGATCAAAATCAAGTGTTCTCTGGTTATATCAAACTTTATATATTATAATTTAGAGTTAAGCGAATTCTTTAGTCGTCTTGCAACATCATTTCATTCATTTAACCACACATAATTTTGTCTGAATAATTTTACTATAGGAAATGGGATTAAATATTCATTTGGATTTCTAATGTTATAGTGATGATTTTGCTGCAGTATTTGTATGTGAATTCACAGATTTTTAATTGATATAGGTGGCAAGCTTTAGAATTTTAATTCGTTTAGATATCGATTCTACATTCAAATCAGAACAAATTATAAACAAGTTTGTCGTGTAGCTACACGAGGTGACGAGCGGAGGGAGCCTTCTAATTGCACACTAATTTCAAATACAATTACCTTTATTAAGAATTAATTAAATACACAATGAAGTCAACAGAAAATTAACTACTTATTAACCTATTTGCTACTAATTTCTATGACTCTATACCCATTGGGCGATCACTTTGGTATTTTATGAGAAAACTCATAATTGCGACTCTGAATAATATAAAATTTAGTTATAAATAGTGTTGGATATATTTATTTCAAGCATTTGAAAAGTATTGAATCTCTTTGTACTGCAGAATTTAGAGTTCTTTTCAGTATGAGTTTGGCTTGATGGCCATAAAATCTAGCTAGATTGACTTCGTCTGAAACTTTTAGGCTTTAAAAGTAAATAAATCCAGAGAATCCTGCTTGTTTCTTTACAGGAAATTAAATTGCTAGACAAGGATCTGGGAAACTGTCTCCTTATATTGCAACATCAATTTTATAGTCGTATCTAAGAACATTTTTCAACTATTTTAATTAAAAATCGGTTAAAATGTATAAAGAAAAATTCGATTTCTATCTTAAAAAGTTAAAAATGCAAATTCGCAGCTGAGATTTTTATAGCTAAAAATTAATTATGGATAGAAAAATATTTTCTCCCAGAGTTGCATGTGTAGATGTCTCAATTTATCCATACAAGAATCACTTCTTTGTTTACATTAATTATAATAATCATTAATATATTTCTACATATTTCCTTTAATTTTGGTATTTTTTTGGACGACAAATTAAGTTTAAAAGTAATTTCCGTAACAAGACCTTAAATAATGAAACAATGTTCCGCCCCTGGAATTATGCAGACACACGCTATATCTTAATTTAATTCCAAGTATGAACTTTAAATTCATAAAAATGAAAAAAAATGTCTCGTCTTATCCATGGAGAAATTTATTTTCAATTAATTTAGATTTGTTTAAATAATTTTTGTTTAAAACTAAATTCTTAGAAGTTCTTACCCGTTACCGAACTCCATTCTGCATTGTTCATCTAAAGAATACTGGTACTTAATGCTGGATGTCATAAGGGTGGCATTTTCGTACGATGGTTTATTCAGCAAGCAGGTCCATGTTCTGTCAAAATTACGTAAAATAAAGTCATTTACTGTTGAATTTATTATCTTGCCATTTATTAAAAGATGTTGGACAACAATTTTACTGCTGTCCTTATATAATCTTACATAATCGTAAGCATGTGGTAGTGATAGCAGAATGCATTGGGAAATTTGTATAAATAACTAAATTAGGATAACCTACGATATTTTCTATGTAGTTATTTGCAATTTGTATAAATCTTTGGTAAAATATTATGAAAATGCTCTATATTTAAATCAATCGGTGTTACATGATATTGTTTGTCCATATTAAATACTTGATATTCTTCTTACATTCCATATTAGTTTAAATTTAGATAACTTATCTGCTTGTATAATAGATTTTCCAGTATATATTTAATTAATATTTTAAAATTTATAATAAACAATTAAATACTTGTATTGGTGGACAATTTAATATTGTGATGAATTTATGAGATTAGCTTATTGTAGCCAACGTGTTCCCTAAAAGTATTTTTATAAATTCATTTTCTACGAATTTAAATAGTGAGCAGTCTGCTAAATTCCATTATTAATCGCATAAGTCTTTCATATGTCATCCTCTATACGTTTATAAATGTTCGTATTCACTATGGAAAACTGACAAACGACCCGGTCTGGAAGATTTTTCTTCTCTTTGTGTTCCCATTTTCAGTATATTTGATATTTATATTCAGTTCTCTTTAATTTTGTAAATATTTTATAAATATTTCTTGTATTTCTAGAAAGATCTTATGTAAATTAATGATTAAAAGATGAAAAAGTTATCAGAAGCAGGTTAGCTGCATTCAATTGATTATCTTCTACTCAATAACGAACAGTCATGATCAGTCTTTAACTACAGTTTAATGACTGTATGAAGACTGGATCTGTGAATAAGATATTCTATAACCCACATCGAATTATAAAAAGTCGAATCATGAATAATTTCAATTTGATTTCATGCCTTGAAATACGCGCTATTGTGTTGGGTGGTGACGATGCTGCTCTTCTATAACGCATCCTTCTTCGAATAAAAAGATAGTGAATATTAGGATACTTGTCAGTGTTAAAATGCTTCCTACAATACATAGTTACTGTAGGAGTTCCTTAAGTGCATTTCTTTACTTGCAATTAGTGTTCTAAATTCCTTTTAGTCCCATAAATTAGAAGGAACTGATAAGGGTTTTTTTATGCAGTCTCTTATGTATTTTATTTATTTACATTAGTGGAAAATTATTAAATAATGCAAAACAAATATAAAATAATAAAATTAATACTCTTAAATATATGTTTTTTATAATTGTGAATTAAATTTTATAATTTACATTTTGATGAATTTAAAATTCACCATCAGGGATCACATCAAAGTTACAGAGTATGAAACAAAAATTTACGACTCCAAAACTCTAATTACCATATGAACATGTTAAATTACTCATCAAAGGATAATACGAGTAAAATAATTTAAAAACTTGATTTTCAAACTGTAGATCCAGAATTTTGTACACAAAATGTAAAGATATATTTTATATTTTTCATAAATGAAAGGTTAAAAATAGCTGAACGAATGAAAAAGAAACATTGGATGGCATACTATTGATCATTCATTTTTATATATTTGCAGCATGGGGAAAGAAAATAATTTGAGATCCATAGTTATGTGCGTAATTACTCAAGAATGAACAGAAAAATAACTTAGATATTAATTTCAATAAGAAATGTAGTAATTATGGAATAGAATTGGGTATTTAAATCAATCTTTCTTTCTTTATGTGTTACAAAAACTATCAAAATTATGACGTTTTTAGAGCAGATTTCACTAATAGGAGAAACTGATTTTAAAATTTATGAGGAGAAGTGACGAAAAATCTAAAGTAACACCAACGCCATTCGACCCGGAGGTCATTTTCAGGAAGATGCTTTTATATTATGGAACAGGAATCAAGAGTGAAAGTTTTCAACAACTGAACTTATATTATATTCATTAATATTTGACAATTCTTGTACAGTTAATTTATAAATAATACCATATGAATTGAAATAATTTACTGGAAAAGTTCTGTTTTCAAATTTGTAGACATGATATGATTTTATTTATTTATTATTACAAATTTACATATAAATCAATTAATAATACATTAGTCAACTGTACGAATACTAAACATTATAAAATATAGCACGGTAGGTGCATGTTTGTACAGTACATGAGAATATTCTATATTTAGGACATAATAAAGTTTTTTGGAAATAATATGTAGAATAAATACTGGTTAAAATATATTATCTTTACGTTAAATAATATTCACATATTAAACAATGAATGAAAATCATCCTTAAATTGAAGCATTATCCTGTACTTGAAGTAATTTATGTGGACATCAACTGACGCAGATGAGCCATTATAAATAGATACGACTCTTACTTGGCTGCCTTATGATATTCTCTTCTTGAACAGGTGGACCAGTGGAATTTGCCGAAGGTGGCCGCTACCAGGGGGGCCATCACGGACCCCCTTCTACCCTCTAATGCGCAGTCGTTATCAGCGTTCGAATCTCCATCGTGGCTCAATCCGAGACTGTAAATAGAGAGAAACATAAAGAATATTTTAATGAAAGAGCGAAGGATGTAATTTCTCGAATCGATAGCGTAATTCTGAAGATAAAAGAAGGAAGTGCATTAATACAAGACCAAATCTCGTTAACGTAATGGACACTCGACTGTGTTGACGATCTCCGATCTTTTAAGGGTCTGCGAAATTTGCAAAATGTTTGCTTTTATTCCTCGGAGGGGAAAGAAAATCTGAATATAAAATATTGTAAAATTTCTAACATTCGATATTATTTTATTTAGAATATTTGTGTCAAAGTAAAACGATAAAATCTATATTCTATGCATTAAAAAAATATTAAACCTTAAATTTCTATATGACACGATAGATAAATGATAGCGATCTGAATGGAGTTTTAAAATACAGTAAAGCTTCAAAAGAGAAATGTGTTTGTCAAATATTCAACCTGGGCAGTTTCCAGAGCATTAATTTTACATTTTTTAAATATAGCTTTATTTTCCACTGAAATATTGTTAATACTCTACTGATACTAGAAAAACCTTTTAAAATTTCACTCTGAAGTAAAAAATTCGATCGGAGGAATTGTTGTTTGTTAAATAATTGACTATGTGTACAACGTTTACATTTAACCTACGTGTATATAATTAAATTATATCCTATATTTATGCGTCTCATATTTAATAATTTTGTTCAAATTCTCAGTTTTAGAGAATTTATAGTAAAAAATATTAATTCATCAATTTAAACGAATACTTACATTATATATATATTATTTCTTTAAATTAATATTTAGCTACTTATTATATACTACAAATATTTTGTCACGATGACTGTTTGTTTATTTGGCTGATGAATTCTCCGAATTCCCAATAGGTTTTTTCGTTGAATTGTATTTTAATTCTTCTAATAAATATTTATCACTTAATCTAGGGTAACAGTAGAAGCTGGTTGGACCATTTTAAATGTTCGGATCATCTGCAAGATAAAATATGTGAAGCCGATCATATTTCGATTGCTTTCTCATTTAAAATTGATAAATTAAAATTGGGTTCTGTTGACTTAAATATAGAAGAAATATTATTCATGAACTTAATACCTTTGATTGGTCGAGTTTAAAATCTTTTCAATATTATCAAGAAAATTATGATCATCAAGAACGTAAAATTGAGTTAGAAAAAAATATTTTTTAATAAATATTATCAGAAATGTTTCAAAAACACTAACATCCAAATGTAATGATAAAAATGAATTTTGCTATGGTGGAATTCGTATGTTAAACTATTTTTTGACAAAGCTAAGATATGTCTTTAAATTTGACAGGAAGCAGGAACCCGAACCCGACTTGAGGGCAGAGTGGTGAAAGAAATGAAGAAGGTAAAAACGTTTTTTTAGAAAGTTGTAAAGACATTGCAAAGCAAATGAATATAAAATTATAAATGAAAAACTAGTTTTGGCTTTGAAGGAAAAGAACAGCAGACTTTTGGAAGCATGTTCGTATTATTAAGGGATCAAATAGTATAAATTAAATAAAAATGGACGGAGAAGTAGAACCATCCAAAATAATAAAGCTCTTTTTAAATAGATTCAAAAAATATTTGATGGAGAAAATTGTAAACAAAAACAAAAAGAAATTAAAAAAAAGAAATACAGAACAACAAAAATTGATCTGAGATTTTTTTCAACATCACTAATTGACTCTATTATAAATAAGTTAAAACCGTCTATTGGGCCAAATAATTTTCAAAGGAATTCATTCTATTACATTATCAAAGTTTTTCTAAACCTATTATAGGTATTTATTTCTTCCTCCACAAGGGAATGGGACGATTCGTCCCCACCAAGTCGATGCCGGGCCAACTCAATGCTGAATTATTTTTAAATTTCGAAGTTATTAAATTTATCCAATATATTTTTAAATTTAATTTATTATTAGGTTAGGTTAGATTTTAAAATTAAATTTATTTTTAGCGTATCTACGTGTTTTTCTGTCCGTCTTGCATTTATCAATTCGTGTTGTCCCGGCATTATAGTGGATTAGTCTAAAATAATTTTTTATACGGTAGATTATTAAGTTAAAAAAGTATATTAGTTAAATTTAATGACTAAGATCAATTTGGTAGTAGAGTATCTTCAGATAATTACTGTCCAATCATGTCATCGTCGGTTATCTTGAAAATCGCTGAGATTTCGTGTGTAATATAGAATTTTATATTTTACTGGATCTTGCTTATTTATTCGGACGTTTAATTATAATAAAATATTACATAGTAATTCAAAATACTTTTGCTTTAAAAGAAAAAGTAGGGAGTTTATTTTTATTTTTGTTGTTTTATGTTTTTATATATACGGTAATTTTTTAAGTCCATTTTGGCTTATATTATAACCGGGGGCGCGCTTCCCAACGAAGAAAATTTAATTGAGAGTCAATGAGAAGAGCCTTGAGAGAGGATCTAACCCTGACCCTCATGGTACAGACTCAAGCATGCTAACGACTGCGCCTAAATTTGTTTTAAAAAATCAGGCTGAGAGAAATATTTTTTGTATCATTTATAGACCTTTCGAAAGGATTTATCAGACTTTATTTGCTAAATTAAAATTAAGATGATTTATAGTGATAGATGTGCAGCATTTATTCAAAATTGGTAGTCGCAGCGGGAAATTTTTGTTAAGTTTAATCATTCGGAATCAAGCAACTGGTTACTGAAAAATGAAATGAGAGAGGGGGGAATATTAAGTCCTCTTTATTTAGCACAATACATAAATGATCTAATTACGAAAATTTCAAATCTTAAAATATTGTAGAATGGGATTCGTCATGCTGAACATCTTAGCATTTCCGAATTATATTGTCTTGTTGGCTCCAAATGATAATAAAAAATATAACCGGGGGCTTGTCCATGATTTGTTAGGAATTGAATACGTAATATTAAATATATTATGCTATGAATTTTTTTGTGAAATAAAAAGTCTGTCTATCCTATTCTCACATATCCTATCCATATTTAAATATATATACAGTATATGAAAATAAAGAGAGAGAGATATTATCACGTCATATATAGACACTAGGTAGTCTATAATGTATGATATATACTATACAATGTTCATTTATTTTTGACAGATAATTTAAAATAAAAAAATATACCGTATCTTATCTTTTTCCACAAAGATATATCAATGTAACAATAGCGATTATTTTGAAATTTAATTACGTCAGAAGGCTTAAATCACAGAGCTCTTCTGTAGGCGTTTCGCTTCGTACACGAACGTTGTATAACAAATATAAATTCTTTGTCCCGACTTACGATTTCGAAAATCTGACAACGTCGCTCTCGAAACACCGAGGAAGTAAATATAAACATGACAACATTTGAACGGTTGAATCTAAACATGAATGGAAAAGTTGATTGAAAACGGTTAGAATTTGCAATTCATGAAGTTGCTATATATGGAATTTGGTTCTAGAGGAAATTTAAAGAAATTAAACTATTCTTATCAGACCAATTGTTTTGTCTGTGATTGCTGATATATTTATGGATATTTTATATTCTTAACATTTAAAAGAAGTTCTCTGAAAATATGTAATTTTGAATTCGAAAATAAATTCTTGATTTTGATAATTATGTGAAGTAACCAACCACGAAGATATTTGTTTCTTTGTATTAAAATATAATTTTCTAGGCGTGGTAAAATAAAAGTAAATTTGATGATATTCAAAAAATATTCACATCAATATCAATTTTTGAAATGAGAAACAAAGAAAAAAGATAAGAAAAAGAAAAATATTTTTTAAAGGAAGAAACTTCACGATTTAAGTTTATCTGGTCATGTAAATTTTCATTAAAACTTTCTTCCTTGACCTATGTAAGGTCAAATATAAGAATTATTGACCGCCAAATATATGTTAATGATAATAATAGTTATTTGTCATCCTTTTTATTTTTAAATGCCATTTTGGTAGAAACAAAAATATTCATCAATAACAATATTTAGTAATATTATATATATATATACTTTAATATGAATCTACATTTTCCTTCGACAACAATATTGAATTAGAAATTTATATATAAAATAGAAATGAATATGTTTATGTTTCGTTACTATTAAAAGAATTATCTAATCAGATTTCTCCCATGCTATTTCAAACATATTTTATATCCATGTAATCCATAAAGGGCAATTCATCACGCCCTTCCTTGATTACATTTATAGAAGACGGCCTAAACACATTAAGTATTAATTTATATCTTAATTAAGTATTAATGAACTACAGTAATTTATTGAGACAGTCAATAATTTATTGTTTGATTTATTATTTCACTTTTTAATAATTATTCTCCTTAATAAAATTAATATTATTATCATATTTAGTTTATCAGCATTATGATAATACTAAATAAATACATTTTGTCCCACCAGTTCCCATTTAGTCAATGTATATTTCTTAACCGAAATTCGAGAAATGTTTGAATGAAGAAATGCTTATTTGATTATGATTGATGTTATAGGTAATAGATTGTACATTTTATCAGTAGAGTGGCCATCGCCCACCAGATGTGGAATTTTGTCTGTAATTCAACAAAATATAACAGTGAAAAATTTAGCGACGGTCAATTCAATGTTCCAGATTTTTTGAGTAGAGTATACAATAATAAAGTTTTGCCATTTTTGTTGCTCGGAAGATAGTTCTAATGAATTTTACAACCATTTTTTTTTATTATTGTATGGTTTTGAAACAGGGCATAATTTCGCTTAAAGAAACTATAATGAAAATTACTTTGCATCAGAAAAAATTAAATAATAAAAAGAGAGGAGCCACCAAATTTTCAATCACATAATACAATTTATTAATTAAGTGTATATATATATAGAATATTGAATAAATTAACAAGGTTGAGAATATTTTATCATTAAGTTATTGAATATTCTATAAGGCATAATTAAATTGTAGATATTTTGTTATCATTAAATGTAAGCTGAAAGGCAATGAATAAATCCAAAATAATTGAGAATCAGTTTTTTTATCTTTACCGTCAAAGTTATGATTGGCATACGCACGTGCCAAAAGTTGATTCAAGCAAAGATTATACATTTATTCTGATCGTAAATAATTATTCACGTTCATTTTATCGAAAGTCTCCAAATTAAAGAATCTTTATTTAATTTATGATTTCTCCGGTGATACAAATATCTTTATTATCAAATACAAAACAGAGAATTATTATTTTTTGAACAGCTTAAATATAAAAAATTACCAAAAATCTACCGTTTGACATATAACCCCATAATTTTATGACAGACAACTAATAAATCCCATATAATCGGATTACAATTTGAGCGATTTGGGTCATATTTTCAGAGATATTAAACATTTCACGTGGATATTTGTATTTTGAAAAAGGTTTTGTAGATATAAAAAAAAAGATATACTGTACGTACACCCGGAGACGACATAACATCGTAATTAACAGCCTAATAAAAGCCTACAATAATAAAACATCCTGTAATATCTCCATATTTTAATTTTATTTCCACTTAATCTTTAGTCAAATTTTTTTTATTTCTCATACAAATAAATTGATATTTGAAAATATCTATAATTATATTAAATACGAATATAAATTCTACAATATATATATATATATATATATAAG
>JAJNBT010085226.1:0-14645 GCA_028455955.1 Notopais sp. p TS-2021 | reverse complement strand
AAATAAATAAAAATTAACTGGATAAATATTTATTTTATATTTATTAAATACTAAGATGTATTATTAGGATCAGCTGGTGAATGCGCATCTTAAAGGTTCGTATTCTCCAGTTGTTAAATTTGTTCTTCGAAATTTCATATCAGTTTGTTACCAATTACCATCAATAAATTTTAAATTGTGTTTACAGGTGCGCATTCTCCAATTGATCCTATTATTAGTAGATACATGAGATTCGCGACAATAATAAAATAATTAAAAATTTATAGTTTTCAAATTTACAAATTGTTATCCAATTATTATTAAATCTACAATTGTAGTTAAATTAATTCCAAATATTCAGCTGCTCTAAGAGATGTGTCGAGTGTTTTGTCACGTCTATAAACTCATGTGAAGCACAATGGGACAAATTTAATCCAAATATTTGGAAAATGTAAGTACATTCTTTTTTCATTCATGAACCGGCGTACTTTGTTTTCTCAGTCAATATTATTGTTCAATAGTAAAAAATGTACTACAAGGCTTGGCATCGTATTTTACAACGAAAGGTGACGAAATATTGGTTTAAGTGTATTTATTCTTAGGCTGAAGATGAAGGTTAAGCCTAATTATTAAAGACTGGTTCCTATATACACAGGATTTATGTTTGAAGAATGCTGACGAAAAATATTTGCCGAAGGTTCAAAAATGAACTGTCGATATGGTAGATATTGGTAGATAAATATGTCTGGCGACCAAACAAATATTTGCAGACATTTTATTTTTGACATATGGATACAGGATTTGATTAATGCTTTTCTGTTTGGCAATAAAGATTAATAATAAGTAAAAATTTTCACCAACAATATTGGTTCAAAAGTAAATAAAAATTAAAACGAAAATAAATATTTATATTCAGTTTAGAATAAATTAAATGTAGTAGCTTAGTTTTATATTTAGATATCAATATCTCTCTCACGACACCCCTCAGTTCCTTTACCGATACCAAGTTTGGGAATCACTGAACTATATATATGACGTGATCCATAATGAGGGTGTCTCAGAATTCCCTATATACTTTCAATTCCCTTTTTCTTTTCTGATTGTGAACGGAGGACAATAATTATTTTGGTACAGGACTATAGATGAAATAGTAGTTCCTTGTTTACGTTTAGTGTCTAAATGATTTATTGACAACATATTAAACATTATAAATGATCTGCAAAATTGACACTTTGAAACAGTAGTTTGGGTCAGTGATTGAAACTCGACGACGATTCAACGATCTTTTGGAGATAGGGTCTGTGGTCGACAGGAGAATGGAAAGATTCAGGGTCAGACGCTCCGAGAATAAGATTCTCGCTAAGTTATGGAATATCAACGTTGAAGTTTATGGAATCTAGAAATAAATTAGTGCAGAAGGACTTAGGGTATTGAAACAATTACTAATCCCATTTAATTTGTTTATATGGAATTTCATCAATTTTGACTATAGGGAATTTCTAATTTATCCTTAAATAAAAGCTAGTTATTTCTATATAATGTATATTTTAATTCAAGTTCAGTCATAATTAACTGGATACATAAGTTCTATATATTCTATGTGGCATCTTAAAAATACAGTAAAGGCATCAATATTTTTTCTGATATTTATCGTATTTTGTTTCCGATAATTTTGCAAAAAATTGCCTAAATAATATTTCAAGAATTTCTTTAGACGTAAAATTATTATTTTAGTTTGCAACCACGCAATCTGTTTTACCAAAAAAATTGCTATTTTCGACCATCCTAATATATTATTTCTGCAGTAGAAAGAAAATTTAACGAAAGTTGTGTGCATTCGGCCTTTGGAATTTATTGGTCTACACATTTGCACCCAAATAAATTTGCCGACCTAACGATGCTATGAATTTTACGGTTTTTGAACGGAGGTTCAAATGAAAAGAAGTCAAAGTTCTGGGAAAACAACGCATGGCTAATATGGATGTCGAATGGAAAGAATATTTGAAAACAAATTCTTTACGGAAAACTGAAATTCATTGTTTATCACCCAGAAATGTAAACGATGAAAAAGATAGAGCGGTTTCACAATATTATTCATTGAAATAATAAAAAAATATTATATTATATGCATATAATATAGGGATTAATTTCGTGTGATCTAATATTTGATCTGTATGGGAATATGGAATCGATTGCCATTGGTGTTATATAGAATTTGTAGACATTCAATTGGTCGACCACGCGTGTTTGACTAAATCATTTTTTTATACAGATTGATTATATAATACACACCAAAATACGCCCATTGTTTGTACCATTAATGAATCTTGAACGATATCAAGAAGAATAATCAGTAAAATATGAATTATTTTTGTGGCAAGCTTAATTATATTTATATTTTGGCTAGACCTAAGTCAAAAGAAGTTTCCTCGCAGTGCTCTATCTATTTATTTTTCGATATATAAACTGCGAAATTGCGCTATAATATTTTAAAAATGCACACTATAAAAAATAATATTGAGAAATGTTTCCTATATATACTGTTCGGTGACATCATTTACTCATGCTACGTGCCGCTCCTTCTTAGTCTGAAATTATTTCTGATAATAGTGAATGATGTTTATAAATGTTAAGAAGAGATATTTTAGTGGCAATAATTTTACAACGGTTATAAACTGAAACTACTCTTTAATGATATTCTTTAAGTCAATTTTAACTTTTGCAATCAAATCAAGCGATATTGTATGAAGTTAACAATAATGATTTTAAATTTTAAATAAGTGTCTCGAAGTATGCCAAGAGAATGAGGGTAAGAGAACGTCAACAAAGCATTATGAGACATTTCCGTCCACAAAGATAGTTTCTCAAGACCCTTGATGTAGTTTGAAGACGTTCTTGCAGAGGATATTGCTCAGAAAAGGTAAATGGGGGAACCTAGAACGGTCGAAAACTTGCAAATTTCAATTTTGTAAATAAAGATATTGCTGATGGGACCATTAATTCCATTGCTTTACAAGAATGTGCGCAGGAATTCTCAATGTCCTTTCATGTTCAGGTAAAAATTTAATTGAAAACTTTCGTAGTTCTGTTCAGAATTGCAGCCATTAGGAGCAGTTAAAGTCAAATATATTTGGGGTGTTTACCACAACTATAAAATTATTAGCACAATAAAGTGTTTTGTATATAATTATAGAAGGCCTACAGCTGTTTTCGAGATAATTTAATAAAGTAAATGAAATTCACTTTAATAAATAAATTTTGCTCTCATTGCCTTTATTGAATTATTTTTTACTGGAGTAATTTTTTTAATATTTTTGTAAAATTGTAAATATTTACTTAACGTAGATCAATTATAAATTGGGAATAATACTCTAGTTCTTATTTAGATTTTAGAGTAATAGGAAATTTAATTATACCAATATAATATCCAATTGTTTCTCTACAACGAAGAAAGAATTTGGATTTTATTTACGAAATATCTAGTTTTTCATCCTTTCAGGATCATAAAAGTATTGCACCATCAGACACAAATGATGATAGTATTAGCATCAAATGTCTAAAAAAATCTGGCAATATCAACATACTGCATGCAGATTTTATAGCGACAGACAGTTTGCAGATACACTATCAAGAAACTTAACAAAAACGTTATCCATTGTCCTTATACGGTCTTCATGAATTCATAAGAAACCTTCATAAAATTCTTAGTACTTGTACGCTAGTCCTCTAGAGCAAAATATATCTGCAAACAGTCCGCACTCTTGTAGAAGAGACGTTAAAATCTCTGGGATAGAGCCAAGTTGTTCAACTGACCATACATTCATTTGCGTTATTAAAATAACAAAGATCTTCTTTGGTTCAACGAAGACTTTGGTATTTCAAACAATTATATATTTAATTCAATGACGATCTGCGTTAATTCGACGAAGGTCTTTATTGATAAAACTACAAAAAATTCCGATGTATGGAAATGAGACGATTCGACACCATGCACCGACTCGATGCTGAATTTTATATAAAAGATTATAAATGAAATAAATTAAATAAGTAAATTAAATAAAAAAATTAAATAAATAAACAAATTGGATAAATTTAATTATTTCGAAATTTAAAAATAATTCTGTAATGATGTAATCGAGTCAGCTGGCAACCAGTCGACGGCATCGAATATTACAGTACACATATATATTGATGTATATTTTGCTTCTATATATAGAACTGCCAATTTTAAAATAAAGAGTAGGACCAAACATGATGAAATCATTTTCTAAAAGTTCTTTATTTAGGATCAACGGTTCGGACATAAAACGTCCATCTTCAGGATTAAAATCATTATATATTTAATAATTAAAAACATTTAAAATGTGTAAAATAAATAAAAACGGATAAACAACTCATTAGGTAGACATTAGAAGCCTGGTACAGAAATGATTAAGTTGTGACTGGAAACAAAAAATGAAGGAAAAAGATTTGGCTATAAATAGTTGTACAGAAGATTGATCTTCATTTAAATTGGGACATAAACTTTTAATGAGTATGATTTCGATTATATATAATGCGGATTTTCATTTCAGAATTTTAGAACCTTTATAATTTAATCTATGTTTTCAAATTTTATGGATGAATTTTCTTATGCGGATAAAATGGATTGACTTCTGTAAGGCACACCTCTGTAGCCCTCAGATTCTCTGTGTAAAGCCAATATACATATATGATCTCCCTAATGTACAAGAAGGACAAGTAATTGATATATATACAGTGCCCTAACGATATTAAACCTCTCTTTCTCTCTCTTATCATCAATATGTAGACGACATTCTTTCTTCTTTAATAGATATCTCTCAGGCTTGACTATTTTTCAATTATAAAAATAAACAGCATCCTAATACATAATTTACCATGAAAGCTAAAACAGAAAATAATAATAGCGTCCTCAATATTCAAATTACCAGATCTAATAATATTTTTCAAACTAATATTTTCCGTAAAAATATTTTTATAGTTTTGCCCGAATATATTTAAAATTAACGTTTGTTAAACTCTCATCCGTAGATCTTATAAAATCGGCAAAATTTGGACCAACATCACCCTTCAATTTGACTTCCTCGAAAAATACATTAATTAAACGTAACTGTTTTCCTCACAATAAGTTTCCTAAATGGGTCACTTCTTACTTAAAAAATCAATATCTTTCAACCTAAAAACTCACGACTGCTTCAGTTTCTATACTTTTATAGGCTCATCCTCAGATTGTTTTCAGAAAAATCAAACTAAAATGTTAAATAAAATCTGTCCATTTCTAGATGTAAAACTAATTGTAAATAATTGTAAAATTTGTAAACAGATTAAATTATAAAGATTTCAAAATTCAGAAAACCGTATAATCTAAATCTGCCTTTTATATATATATATAACCGAAAGCCTGCTCATTAAAAGTTTTATGTCCCAGTGTATATACCGACGGTATATTTATAATGCAAAATAATTTCTACACATACAGTATATACTTACGAGCATAAAAGCTTTACAAAGTACTGTATGATATAATGAAGTAATTACTGTTAATATAAGTATTGTGCTAAGGACCAATGTACAATGAAGTAAACTCAGTCAACCAAAAAGAAATATAATACGTGATTGTAATTATTAAGTAGATATTGCGGACCCAACCTCATTTTCACAATCTTGAAAGCTGTCAATAGATTTTTTGTGGTCCAAAACGTGATCAGAATACATTTTGCATTGCTTATATTGCCTGTTATTGCCTACATATGAGATTTTCGCTCATAATGCTATCAAAATTTGATGACAAAAATATCAAATAAATACAAAATTTAATCCCAAAAATATCAAATAAATACAAAATTTAATCCCAAAAATAAAATATGTTCATTCACATATAGTGACGAGTTAAAATTATATATATAATTTCTACACACATTATATATATCTATATGTGTAGCCTACAGCTGACCTACATATTAAATAACTTACATTTGTATTATAACTGAAATCGCAAACAAAGACTACACGCAATATTTAACTCTATCAATTGATGCATCATGGAGTTAAAAATATAATACAAAATAAATATTTATAACTTTATTGAGTTATAGATCTAATTTTATTACAATAAATAATATATTTATAATTCTTTATATTAATATAATGCATATCTTGATATAATATATAAACATCAATTTGATGTGAAAATATGATGGTTTATTTATACAGGGAGATTATCATAGCTAATTTGATGCCTTTTGATAACAAAACCACATTAGTGAGTTGGTGAAGTGTGTATGAACGAAAATAAATATGTCTCAAGATGAATAGGAATTATCAACATTGTATAAACCCATCACGCACTTAGTAAATATCTATTACTTGGGAGATAATATCATATAAAGCACCATTGTCTCATTTTCAATATATTATAACAATATAATATGTTCATATTAACTATATATTGTTTAATAAAATGATTCATAATTAAATATAATATAATTAATATATAACACATTGCATTATATAATACATAAACATCTTTCATTTTCATTTCTCGGAATAAAAATATCATTTTTGAAATCAAAACAACTTTTTACGGTAGAAAAATATTTATTTCACAGTAGCTGGAACAAAAAAGATCCATAAAATTAATCAATATGCAAAAATCAGAATTTGATTAAAGATTATTAATTTCCATAGCGCAGTATACAATTACCTTATGGATTTATAAATATATATTGGATAATAGATTAATGCTTAGAGCAATTTATAGTCTAGGTTGATTGTCTATTCATCATTATTCAGAACACCTACCTGTCAAATGCATAACTCCTGAACGATATCACTACTTCAGGAGCCTCGTACAATTTTTGTTGAGCTCTTTCTCGAGTGTTTATCCATTACGTGGAGCATTTTATGTAGATAATGTAACCTATCTTCCATTTAAAACTATATATAGTCACTAGCACATGAGATAATAATTATGAATATGATTTATTGCTCTTTTTTTGCACTAATTAAAAAGAGTGTAGAGTATTTGAAGGCGCCGTTTAAATTTCCTAATATTAATGTACCGTGACAATAGCTTTCAAGTTTTAAGAATGCCTGAATTAAACTGGGAATAAATTAAAAAAGATGAGAAAGATACGCAGTGGGTACAAGACCCTAGGTGATGACGGCCGATAGATGTAGAGTTTAAATAGGTTTGATAAAGATGAATTGCCCATGCTACTCGATATGGCCTGTGATAGAGCTAAGAAATATGACAGCAGTTGCCATCGCAAAAAGAGGCAACGGGCGAGTTTAAAATAGTTAAAAAACTCTACAGCTTCAACCTTATGTATGAACAGGTTTTAAAAAAGCATCTTTTTTATAGTTTAAGAGGTATAATTATTATTTAACGTATAGATATTAATGATTAACCTAAGTTATACAATTTGGTTTATTAAAAAATGATAAAAATAATTAAATCGTAAGTGTATACCGTATAAGTTCATTAAAAATTTAATAGAAGATAACATTCATGTAACGATGTGTATACTGATGTATTAAGATTTCTATTAATCATCTTAATAAAATCTTTATTATAAAGCCTTTCCTTAAAGGTAAATTGGTGAATTTTATTCAATAAATACTTGGTTTTTAATATTCAAATGATTAAAAATAATGCGAAGCCAAATTTTGCTATCAGATTCCAATCATTTTAATGATGTCATTCTATATATCAATCAAGTAGAATTAAACGATGAATTCCTTGTTAATGAGACTGTTAACATACAAATTTTAGATAGAAACTGATTAATGAACAATAGATATCTAAAATGAATAAACTTCTAAAGGAGACAAGTTCATTTTGTATCTATTATTATTCTACAAGGTGTAATAGACCCTTACAAAATTTATAAAGTTTATCAAATAGTTGTTTTAAAGTTTATGGTATGTTTTTAATATGCATTTTTTATAAATATTTCTATAGTTATCTTAATTTTAAGGACATGTTTTCGTGACTTGATTTTTTATTGTATATACTTGACACGTATTTAAATGGTTATCTGTTGCATAAATTTAAACTTCAAGGCAACGACAGCAGTTGTGAAAGGTTGAATAATAATAATCACTGTAGATATTTAATTTATTATAGGAAATATAAACATGAGCTCTACATCTTTTTGTAATTTATTATTTTAAACCTTTGACCTCCTTACATGGTATTTAAATCTGTTTAATTTATATCTATACCTTAAATTATTGTTTCTTATCTGATATTGATGTAGGATTAATTTTTACCCGCGAAATTCAAAACTATTAAAAACAATTGCTTTGTTCCTGCCATATATAAATTCATATATTTTAAATATATTCTATATCAAAAATATTGCATTACATAATATAATTATATATCACATTATAGTTATTAAAAATGAATAATGTTTAATTAAAAATTATAACTCTTTCAGTTCACATGATGAGTTATTAAATAAAGTTTAACTAATAACTTTTGCAGGGTGAGTGTGATCATTTGAATAAACCGCAGCAGTTGCTTTTTTATGTTAAATATACTTCGGGTAGAGCAATAACTTGGCCGAACTACGATTTTATTAGCTACTTACTGCTGTATAAATTGTCATCCTTGAAGTTCCTAATACCTACAGGGAGGTTTTATAATAAGGCAAACAAACTTTCTCCCCTCTGAACTAATCTAATTAAAATAGGATTTTGGAATGTTCTTCCCTCATTTTTCTTCTTAAGATGCGCATAATTCCGTTGAGGTTTTTTTATTTCTCACAAAATATGAATTTAAACTTTCGACTTTTATTGACGTCACCCCGCGCGACTTTTTGTCGGGACAAACTTATTTGTATTAAACTTTTGAAACATATTTATGAAATGAAACTTTGTATAATTATTGAAACATTATAAGAAAGACCATTGTAGCATACGCTTCTTATGTATATAATTCGCTTTATGTATTATATACAGTGGTGACCGAACAAATCGTCCTCAGACAAACCGTCCTCAAACAAAGCGTCCCAGGACAAATAGTCCATTCTTTTTTTTAAGAAAATGTATTTGAATTTGGTTAATTTTAAATAACTACAGTATATAACTTATAGGTTATATTATTTTAGATATATATGCGGACCAATCTTATTTAAATTAAACAATTGTTAGGTTAGGTTAAATAATGGTATTTATATGTGATGAATATAATAAAATAATACAAAATAGGGGACTATTTGTCCAAATGACGGTTTGTTCGGGGACGAATAGTCCTAGAACCATATACTGTATAGATATATTATATAAATATATATACGTATAGAAATTTAATTATTTGAATGATAAACGAATATTATTATAGACATTCTGGTTGACTTCCATTAAACACTTGTGTTATTACTATAAACCACATTTTCTTATCTTAATTAAACCTATGGTATTTATTCATAAGCAATTATTATCTTCTGTTAAGTTGTATAGTTTAATAATTAATTCTATAATCTATATTCTATATTTAATATTCTGCTTTATATTTTGCAATTATAGTTTTAATATCACGTTAATATATTTAATTAAAACAATTATAAATTAAAGCTCCATATATTAACTGTAATTGCAAAGTATCCAGTACTGATTTAAGTTTAGCATCAATCTATTACTCGAAACTCCTATAGTCTACAATCTACATGACTACACAACATTACTTGAAACTCCTAAAGTCTACATGCACTACACAACATTACTACGGATGCAAACAATTTCTCATACTTCAATGTTGGTTTATACATTAAGACAGAAGTGAGATATGTCAATTGTCAAGAAAAACAAGTAAATAATACATTTTCTGATTACATATTGAATAACTGTTGAATAATTAGAATGTATATAGACTGAAAATATATCAGTTTATTAAGATTTAATTTAATTTTTTTTATTATGATAAAAAAAAAATCTAAACTGAATTTTTGAATTTAAAAAAAAAAATTTAGGGAATAAAAGAGTTTAAAAATTCTTTAGAAAGATATGTTGAAAAAGAGTATTGAGAATACAATATTTAACCAAAATGACATATAGAAGATTTCTGTAGGGAAATAAAGTCGTTATTCACGTAAAATTGCTTACCACTCTATTCAAACGTTTGGGTAAAACGATTCAATTTTTTCATAATCGCATGAATAAATTTCTTAGCGTACATTAAACTATAAAAAGCAACGGTTCAATCTCTTTATCGACATTGAGATACAATGTATGAACAAAAAGAGACCAGAGTTGCTTTGAAATATTCCGTAGTTGATTCTTACCTCGGAAATGCCGATGTGAAAGAGCTTCTGAACCAACATTGGTTCCCGTTTAACCTCAGAATTCGACGTCCCGAAGGACGAATTAAGGTTCACATCCCTTTTTATTATGTTGCGTTCCATTTATGTGCTGGAAAAAGCCTTTTGTTTCTCATACTCCTCTCGGGTGCGATGCTTTGTTCACTCAACTTCTTCAGTCTCGTTTGTCGAGATCAATTCCATTCTTAATGATTGACGGCAAAATATATCGCTCTTGTGCAGACAACTAATTTCGTCAAATAGATTCTGCTATTTTTGCGTAATAATAATAAACGAGGTTTAATAATGTTCAATACTATACAAAATTAAACTAAATAAAGAGTTGGTTTATGTTGTATTAATATACAATTCAATGTAGAATAATTCTTTAATTAATTTATAAAACTCAATTATTTTCCATAGTTCTTTTGAAACTTTTTTACACAATAACTTTCTTTTGCTGCTAATGGAAGAAAGAAAGTAGGAACATAAAAATCAGAAAATAAAAACTTTTTTCTGAAAGGGGTTCCCTTCATCCATCTCTTTCTTAATTCAGGAGCAGCAATATCATTACAGGAAATTAAAACGACCTCCCTTTTTGTGAGAAAAAAATCCGGTGCAAATGGACAACATTTCCAGCTGATTTCCAGACTAATTTGTCAATGAAATTACCAATATAAAAAATAAAGAAAGTCGATGGATCAAGGATTCTATAAAGAAAGTATTTCTTTTCCTTGTAAATATTTACTTTACAAAATTACAAGATTTCTATTATTTCTTTATTTCTATTTCTCAACAGAGAAGAATATAATTTATTTACCTGTTTTCAAAGTTTAAATATATTCTTCCTATATTAAATAGATTGAATCCATGACATAAATTTTATCTCTGTCAAATTATTGAAGATAGATTTCAATCATTCTGTCTCGAATTCTGAAAAAAATGATTCGAAGAATAAAATATCAACTGCAATTTAATATGAACAATTCCTTTTATTTATTTATCGAATATTAAATCTTTAACATATTTGTAGTTTATCTGAACATGAAATCATTTCTGATAATTATAATGTAGGTAAATAATAAAATAATTATAAGGTATATATATATATATATATATAAGATTGTTATTTAATTTATAAACCTTCCTATACTTGTATTTTTTATATCTATATTATAGTACTTTATTTCTTGCTTTAGATAAGCAATTTTTTTACGACATAAAGATAAATTATATCGATTTTATTGATTTAATTTTATTGATTGCAAATATAAGATTTAATAAACATCACATTTTCAACTTTTAATAAAGGTTGTTTACAAATTTTCAAAGCTGAGGACAGATGAAATTGTGCTTCTGAAACTGATTTTTAAAATATAGAGAAGAAAACTTAATTAATTATATTATAGAATAATGCTTCTCTTCAAAAGCTTTGGATAAATATTGAATTTGTTAGGTTAGGATATGTCCACTTGCGCTATACTAAAGTCCACATTTTATCCTCCAATGATATGATAACTAACATATTCGTATACTTATACTTGCAATGAAAACCATTAACAAAAGTGCATTCACATTATTCGTTATAAATTATAGTGATGTCTTTCAATTTAAATTTCTTTATGTTGAATAAATTTCTTATTAATATCATCAAAGTGATGATATAAATCTTAAACCACTTATATTATCATCAAAATTGCACAATTTTCCACGATCTTAGATACGAAATTTCCCAAATTGCAATCATCAATGCCGTCATGAGCATCGACAGGGCTTCCAATTTTCGTAAATTGAACATTTGATTGCAAACATTTATTTCGGGAGAAATCCGACTTCAGGCAAATAAACATTTTCAATGTGTCTTAAAGTTTAAATAAAGTATCAAAGGAAAACCTCATTTGCTTCTGTATTACCTTCTTATATGGACAATTACTTTCAATGTTAAGAAATTGCGTTAGAACTTTCATACCAAGAAAGTTCTCTATGCGAATCTAGACTCGATTTATTCTTTCATTTAGGACGTTTTACTCTATTAAGTATTACGATTATTAGGAAATTTGAGTTAAAAAATATTCAAGACGAATGTAAGTAAAAGCTGTTAAATTGATACTTTGGTTCAAATCTTCTTGCATTTGCTGATGAACACGAGGGCCATTAAGTATTTGAACATATTTATAGTTTATTAAATAAATAATCTACAAAATATATACAACGCCAATGCGTTTTGACCAGGAAGTCATCATCTAGTTCTAGACCATGTTATCTCAAAAACATGAAGTAAAATATTTAAGTATTTAAGTACAGTTATATATTAAAGCAAATGAAGAGAGATTAAGAGGATAAATTAGGTTATAAATAACGGAACAAAGATTAGGTTATGCTTAAGATAAGTAAGAGCTTCGTTACTTAATTGAGTAAGTTCAAGCTTTAGTTGTTCATATTATTATTGATTATGAAAGAAATGTATAAGTGGAAGCCGGATTAAAATTTTAGATTATGAAGAGTGAATTAAGGTATTTTAAAAACAGATCCTATAATTGCAATGTAGTATTCGTCCACAATAAGGGTATATATACTCAAATGAATATATTGTATACTGTATATCATAGTACTGTAGTTAGTATAGAAGGAAAAATGAATATTTTAGTGACTTAAAATAGTTAATTAACCATAATATTATGTGATACAGGTTATGTTAGGTTTGGTTAAGTACCTACACTTATCCTGCCTTAAGTTCCTAACTTATCAGGAATTCATATTTTGGGTCATCATCTGATACTAAAATGAGATTGATATTGGTATAAATATGATGACTAAAGGTACAGATATATTGTTCATCCAAATTGATTACACAGTCATATATAATTCTTATATTGAATGTTGGATTCTATTAAAAATATATTTTATATTTAATCAAGAAATTTGAAATAAAATCGAATTTATTATTTCAACTGTGGAAATATAGTATTTCGTACTTCATTCTTGATCAACATATGAGATGAAGCTTGACTGAAAAAGGCGTAATGCGATATCCTCTTCAGGGCAAAACGAGTGCGTCCTTTCTTTGTAGATTGAGATCAAAGGCAATAATACTTTGCTCAAGCAGCACTCGGCAAGTCATGTTGAGTAGCTATAAGGGATTAAATGCTCGACCTTTTTTCAACTTTGAAGTTCACAAGACAGATTGGAAAATTGGGTTTAACAATAGGTTGCCCGTCATATAGTTCATCCATTATATAATTATATATACTGCCATGATTATTTTCACTGGAATATGGAAATTTCATTGTTAGTAAATACAGTTTAGAGTTAATGTATTTATTCATATATTTAGAATAATCTGATTCATGTTCAATTCTGCATGAAAATCTAATTTATGGTACGGACATTACATTACAACTTAATAGAAAATTGTTTTCATTTTAAATGACAATAGGAATAAATAGTGATACATAAAATAATTTAATTGGATATATATATATATTAAAAATGAATAATTATATATATTTATTAATTAAAAGTATGGATACAAAATGTACAAAATTAAAATTGTAAGACATTGGGATAATTACAACATAGTGTTAGCAAAGAGAATAGATATAAAGAGGGTAAGCTCCTATCATATAACATTGCAAAATACTTATATTTATTTGTTACAATAATTGTTATGAAGAAATAAAGATGTCGAATTAAAACTATTGTTATATGCTGCATTCAAACAATATATCTAGACAAAATGGTCAGTTTTGTGATAAATAAGTAAAATATAGTGAGAAAAAATAAATTTCAGACCAAAATATAGTATACAATAAAACGAAAAGGCTACATAGTTCCATTAAAATTTTAGACAAGAGCAGGCCTAAATCGATTGTCTAAGTAGATGTTGAACACTGGTCTAGCCGTCTAGGCTGACAAATGACACAACTAATAATTCCAATAAAATGTCAGCCCATTTTGATAGTAACTGAAACTCATCGAGCATATCATATTATCAGGTACATCCAAAGACAATATTTATAAAGAGGGTAAGTTTCTATCTTATAACATGGCAAAAATACATACTTATTTGTGACAATATTGGCCTAAATGAATTGTCTATGCCTACTTACATTAAATTAGAGTTTAATAAAAGGTATTAGATTAGTTATTAATACGAATACATTTCATAATATATGATAGGCGGCTTGTCTTAAGTACGGTATAATCTATATTTGGTATATTCTACTTGTGCATGCGGTACACATTGTAAAACTTACTTACGCACGTCAATAGAAGCAAAGGGTGGTCATAAATGGGGAAGCCTCAGAGTGGGCAGAAGTTATGAGTGGGGTACCACAAGGA
>JAJNBT010085026.1:0-10353 GCA_028455955.1 Notopais sp. p TS-2021 | reverse complement strand
TTTAAACTTATTTTTTCATGAACCTACTGGAGAAAGATTAATGAAACGTATGGCCTGAGCCCTTTGTAATCGACCTGTGAGCGTGAACCACATAGAGCCCTGTTGGGTCCGAGGAGTGCGACGACCATGGGAGTATTTAAGGATATAGACGCAGCCCGAATCTTCGCTTTCCCAAAGAGGTAAGCTTCGGTTTATGTTCAAAATACAATACAGCAAAAAATACATGTAAATCAAAGTCTGGAATAATAACTATAAAAATTAATTATGACCCGTAAATGATATAAACAATAAAGTGTCATACATTAATAGAGATTTCTTTGGTTACGACAGGTGGATGCGAAGGAAAGCAGATTCTGAGGAAACCCGAAGAATATTCATCTTTTCGTATGCAAAAAAAATCATTTCGGAATGAATAATTACTGTAATTAATATATTTCGAATTTGACTTTCTAGAATTTGATTAATGAGATATAAAATTTCTCATTTATTATTATGCTTTCTGTAACCATGTTTGTTGATCAAGTGCAATTGGTAATGTCATTTGCAAAGAATATACGGGGTACAATTTCTTTACTTGAAAAATGTATTCCCCTCATATGAATATACGTCCTTTTGACTTAAATACAGGCGATTCGTTACGTAAGGAAATTTCAAACATTTTATCCCGCAATTGTTTCAGAGATGTAATAAAACGATAAACCACTGGTTTTGGGTTTAATTTTGGTTTCAAAAGATACAACTTTGTCTGCCAAGGTCCTGTGTGACAAATTTTCTCTTTTGTTTTTTCGATTTTCTTTATAAATTCCATCTGGATCGTGGGAACGTTTTGGGAACGGGATGTGTAACATTTAATAATCCGATCTGTCTGAGAAATTACTTATTTATAAAATTATTGATTAAACTTCAAATCTTGTTTCTTTGATTCTATTTTTTGTTTTTATGTAATTATATTGTAAAATCTTGATCATATTGCTTATTCACGTAGTTGACGAATATCGCATCCTCACGACTAGATTTGTGCCCACGATTTGTTAATTTCCCAAGTGCTTTATTACTCGTAACTTGTTAAGAAACCAGAAATATTCTGGAATCCCAATTATAGGTAAGTTTTTGTAATGTTATTTTTATTTATGTATTTCGTATTTGATCTTATTTTGAATTATCGTTTGATTCCGATGGTAGAGAGAAAAAATACTACATTTGTTCAATCATTGGATAAGTTTCATATTCATATTTGTTTTTGAATTACTAATGACTTATTTTAATGTTGCATTGATGATTGTTTGTGACGATTATTTTAATTGATTCGCGTTTATATTGAACTTTTAACTAATAGATTTTCTCTATCTATTTTTTGGTTTATTAAATTCAAACTACATTTCTAAAATAATTTTGAAACAATTATCCTAATTATTATCTTTTGTAGTATTTGTGATGGTTACGGTTCAAATAATCAACCTAATACTGATCAACTTATTCCATAAAGTACTTGATCTAAAAGTGTATTTCCAAATTAATATAAGTTCGTTAATTTGTGTAATATAACAGCGACGAATCTCTTCAAACTAACATACGCTCTCGTTATTTTAAAATATTATTCACGAATACAACTCTAGACTGCATTTGTCTATGACAGAGTTCCATCAAAACTAGTAAAAGATTGTCGACAAGCATCCTTTATACATTGAAATTTCACGAATGAACACACGCTGCCTTTTTAGATTCGTTTACACTTCCGTTGTCTTATTCTTATTGATTTCATTCACAAATGAATATAAGTTTTAATTCATATCTATTTACGTACACGTTATCACGATTGCATAAACCAAGTAATTATACAATTAAAAATAGCACAGAGGAGTATCTATTGGCATATTATCCGTTTTCTGATATTGTCTAAATTTGAAAAACCTGACAATAAATTAATCTATAGTGATTATATTTAACATCGTACATCTATTTCACCTTAAAAATTGTTTATTCTGTAATTATTAGAGAACAATCCTTATCACAGTCTTATTTTCTCAAATCCATTCGAGAAAATATAATTACATTTTAATAAAATTAATATTAGAAAATTATTTAAGACAATACTATTCTCCTTCGCTTTTTATACATGCTCTTTTAATTGAAGGTACTTCTTCCAATGATTCATGCGGTTTTAATTAAAGATATTTGAGGTAATGATGCATTCTCTTTTAATGGTTCTTGTTCTAATTAGACATAATCTTTTAAAGTTACTTTTTCTTATGACACCTACTTTTTTAAAGATACTTGTTCTAATGACTCATAGTCTTTTAATTAAAGTTACTTCTTCTAATGACGAATCCTCTTATAATTTAAGATACTTGTTTTAATAATACATATTCTTTTAATTAAAGTTATTTCTACTAATGACGCATGCTCTTTTAATTAAAGGTATTTCTTCCAATGACGAATGCTCTTATTATTAATGATACTTGTTCTATAGGTGACCGGTCAATTCACCCGACCAATTCACCCCCGACCATTTAACCCCGACCATTTAACCCCTGAGTCATTTCAACCTGACAATTCACCCCAAGTCAATTTCCCCATCGGTCATTTCACCCCCGACCATGTCACCCCGAGTCATTTTTAATTTCATTTTAGTTTAGATTTGGTTATCTCATAATATTTATGGTTATGTAGGGTAGGTCAGGTTTAATATTTAATATTGGTTAAAAATATATTATAAATTAAAACGTAAAATTATCGGGGGTAAATGACCGGGGGTGAAATGGTCGGTGGTGAATTATTCGGGGTTGAATTGATTTAAAAACCTTTCTGTATAAACGCATGATTTTTTATTTAGATCTATTTCTTTTAATAATGCATGCACTTTTAATTAAAGTTATTTCTACCAGAAACTCATACTGTTTAAATTAAAGATACTTGTTGTAATGATGCATGGTTTTATAATTTAGGGAACTTCTTCCCATGACGAAAGCTCTTATAATTAAAGATACTTGTTATTATGGCGCATGCACTTTTAATTAAAGGTATTTCTTCCAATAATTCATGCTGTTTGTTAAAGGTAATTTTTCCAATGTCTCATGACCTTATTATTTAAGGTACTTCTTCCAACAGAAACGAATGACGTTTTAATTAAAGATATGTAATGTCCTTTAAAGTTACGTTTTCTAATAATGTCTAGCTGTCTTTTTAAAGGTACTTGTTCTAATAACATCTTTCTGTCCTTTTAAAGGTACTTGTTCTAATTACTCATGGTCTTTTCATTAAAGGTACGTCTTCCAATGACGAGTGCTCCTTTAATTAAAGGAACTTGTTCTAATGACGCATGCTCTTTTAGTTAAAGGTACTTCTTCCAATAACGAATGGTTTTTAAAGTTATTTGTATTAAGAACGTCTGTTCTTTTAATGGTACTTTTTATATTCACTCATGGTCTTTTAATTAAATGTACTTCTTTCAAAGACGAATGCTCTTTTAATTAAATATACTTGTTCTAATGACGTACGCATACTCTTTTAAAGGCATATGTTGTTATGATTATAAAAAATTCTGTTCAAGAGTGCTTGCAGAAGACAGGTCTGTAGACCGCTGCGAGTCTGCGATGATTTTCCACCTTCCAAAAACAAAATAATAATTTAATTGTTTTTATGAAATTTTATTATGTAAAAAATATTATAATAACCTAATCATCTGTTGCATTAGCTTCAGACTTTCTCATAATTATAAAGATAATTGGCAAATAATTGGCTATCAATATATCGAGCTTATTCCAAGATTCATTATGTCGAGTTAATAACATTAATTTGTAATGCTACTCTATACAATAAATGATGATAACCGAACGAGTCTTCTAGGTGCAACTTTTGAAAGTCTTCATTTAGTATAGTCTGTTTATACGTAGCGGTCAATTTATCTTTTAATTAACCTAGAAAATCCGTAAAAAAAGTCAGATATAAATGTAAACAACGTATCTGCTTCAATATTCTGTGTAGTTGTTGGTTTTTCATAATGATCTCAACCTTAAAAACTTTCTAACAAATGGATGTAATGAATCTTTCAAATACGAAAACTTTGGTCGTTTCTTGTCATATTGTGTACTGAATATTGCACGTACGGTATATTCAGTACATATAGCTTATCGTCTACTGACTGTCTCATATATAACTTCCTAAAACATATATGAAGAGCGAGGTAGTATAGCTTTGAAAATTTAGGTTGCCAATGGCTTAAATGGGATTTATTAATAAAAATAAACAAAGGTGTCCGACAATTTTGTACTAAGAAAATTCGGAACTAGGACAATTTTTACCGGGGCAATTCGGTATTAAAAAATTATTTTGCGTTATTTAAATAAGGGGAAGCCTATGTAAATTATGAAAATATATAATGTATATATTTATAATGAATATTATTTCATGATTTATATTGAATTAATACGACTATTTTGTAATGAGGTTAAATTATGCATATAATTAGTAGATTAAATGAAAGTCATAAATGTATACAAGTTAATGAAATGTCAAAGTACCAAAGTGTGGCATACCGAATTGTAATAACACGATGGAATATTTTCATATGAAAGAGCAACTTTTCATGATTTTTTGCTCACATCTCTAATTAAGATAATTAAAAACTAAATCAATTTCTATAACGACCACATGATTTCGTGCGACAGAAATAGAAAATAGACTCTCACAAAATTAATTTTACTTCTTTCAATAATTGTAGATCCTTATTTATTTAAACTATAAATAATTTACATATAACAATACATATTTGTTTACTAAATGAACATTCATTTACTAAATGAACATTCATTTACTGTACTGTTATTTTATTATATATTGAGAAATATTTCCACAGCATTATTTGTATATAATATCTTATCTTGGATACTAAACTTATATTATCTTGGCATGGAAAAATTAGATGTGTCAGTAGCGCATTTGTTTGCATAATAAATAATAAATAAATACTAAAGTGAAATTGTTGTGAGGTTGCATTTTTACATAATTTATGGGGAATCACATTATAAGATATAACCTGCCTGCATTGTGAGCGGGTGTATCTTAACATGATCTAATTATCTGTCTGTATATATTGGGTTGATTAATGAAATTTATGATTCACTTTCCATACATGTATGAATGGTCAACTTTAAGAAATTTATATAAAGGTCTTTCTCTTATTATTACTTCAACGAAGTAATATAGATTCATTCTTTTGTAATGTGATTTGTAAAATCAAGATTAAATACTAAGAACGTCGTCAACTGACAAACCAGAATTAATATTAATTCTGAAATGGGATTTCCTAAAAATATGTTTCATCGGATAATTTTTTAAGTGTCATATATAAAAATATTTTGGTTTGGTACGAAACCTACATAACAGTTGGCGTCCTTTACATTTGTGTGATCCTTAAAATAATTGACTCAATGATATGTTTCGTTTACGACAATTGGTGATAAAATCATCATTAATAACATGTCTTGTCATTTTCATAAATTGTATACTTCAGGAATCAATTACATAATAAATATTAAATAATAATATGAGAATTCTTTTATTCTAATTGTTTTTGTTTTTTCTATGACTTTTCTTGTGTAGATTCCTTTAAGCATCATTTTATAATTCTAAAAATACATATACGTATTCATTGAAATAAAATAACTACAGAGTCTTGTTTCAGGTAAATAAATGGACTTTCTTTCTTTAGGAAAACCTGATATAAGGGGTCGGCCATTTTAACAAAAAAATATCAGAATTAAGAGGCGATATATAAGACCTCTATTTCCATTTTACCTTCTGAAGGCAGCCAAGCGCGAGATCAAATACAGATTGTGGGATATTATTAGATATAGAAAATTTTATTTTCTTTGATAAAAAGCAATTAACTGCACGAATGATTCTGGATGTGATCAATCAGATATTATGTACTGAATTATATATACAGTTCCCCCAAAGGAATGACCCCAGAAATGCCGACAGACAAAATGTTGAACTGAAATATTATATCGGATATTTTCAGTTGTGAAAATGATGGACCAGTTCACTGCGGGATATGTTTAATTGTACAATAGTTTTTTAGGCTATACAACTGATGTAGGCACAACACCAGCAACTTAAAATTCTGAAAATGCCTCGCGTGTCTATCACAGTGAGAATATTATGGGTTTTAAATACAAGATGGGGATAGTTTCTAAATACTGTCATCTGCATACTCTAATTTAGATAACAAACTGATATTTTTATGTTGATGTTATAAGTTTTTGAAACTGTTAGCGCGACAATATTATCTTTTTAATATTTTAATCACCAATAACAATTAAATGTTTTATATTGAGCAAGTTCCAAAGGGAAAAAAATAATTCGAGAAATTTCGTAAGAATTAACCTAATATCCTAATAACTATGAGCAGAAATATTTATTTATGTAGTCTGATACATCCTCAGATTAACGAAGATAAACTTAGATGGTCTATCTTAATATATTTTGCAGGTGATACATTTTTCTATCTGACTATATTGCAAAATTATCATTCATTGGCTATCAATTGACAATTTTTACAACAACAATTTTGAGTAATTTTAGCAAAATGTTTAAGTTTGAGTTGGTAACCCTGTGTAGGTAGGTTTTTCAATTGTGAAAATATATAAAATGAGGGCAGCCATGTTGATTTTTTTCCCTCGTTTATAAATATTATTTTGATTTGTCGTTATTTTAGGTTCATTATTTAGTCAAAACTTATAAACTTAACTTAAAATCTATGCTCTCAATATTGAATTCATTATGTAAAATGTGGCAAATATCCCTTAATGGATCATATGCGTGATAAAACTATCATCAAACATTCCGTATAAAGGTCTTACGTTCTGAATCAAAGTACCAGAATCGATCAATGAGTTAATCATTTTACCTACGCAATAGTCGGATAACGGATACGCAGCCCTATTAGAGAAAGAGGTTTACCTTCATTTGAATGAAAAAACCTTATTGACCTAAACCAGAGTACCAAAGGACTAACTAAATCCTAGTTTTGATGTGGATATCTAAACCAGGATCATCCAAGGAGATAACCGCCTCAATTTTAAGTAAAGTGACACATAATTAAGGCGAAGCAAAAGAAATGAACCTCTACAAAATGTTACGATATCTTTTATTTATTGAACTAAATAATTAATTGGCTTTATAAAGCTAAGCTAACGAATCAGAAACCGTATATTTTCTTTTTTTAAAAACATTCAATAACTTTAACTTTTCTCAGAAGGCTAAAAACTTAATTATAATTTCAATTTAATTCAACTTTCCTTATAGTAAAATTGTAGATTATTTGGAAGATTTTATAAAGACCAACGAAGGTATTATACCCCAAGTTAGCTTGGAATATGACTTATTAATTTGAAGTCTATAGGAGACGAAATATCAGCCATAGGAGGAATTGATATGTGATTAATTTATTACTCACCAACAATTGCTTCAAGAGTGAAATAATATCGACTCGTGACGGTACCTGTTTTATTCATTAAGAATTCACTTGAATAATTTAATTTAATATCTCAAATTCGTCAACTTAATTACGATATCAAAATTTAATAAAGTTTAATTTAATCAGATTACAATTCTAGTATTCAAATATCAGCAATAAAAATAATTAAGTTTCAAATATAATTTCAATCAAATTCGCCTTAATCAAGACACAATCAAAATATACGAACAAAAACAATTAAGGAGACTTCAATATTATCGTTCAATAGAAATATATTCAATACTGTATAAAAAGTTATGGAAAATTAGTCAATAGTATAACTTTTAAATCACATTAACTTAGTTTCAATATATAACTTATTTATATAACTGGCACTGTATATATAAAACCGAATATAAACTAAGGAAAAATATAATAGAATATAGAATTTCTATAGGTATATATTTATCTCACAACAATAGTGACGATATTTTTATCATAATACGATAATAACTTTTGTTACAAAGAATCATATTATTATTTCAGTCATTGAAAATCCAATATAAATTTGCTTTATAAAATGGTAAATGGCTGTAGTTTCCATCTAAAGTTTTAATAGTAATTTCATTTGTTTTTTTTATAGAAAGTTGATAAATTCATTAGATAATAATAAATAAATATATATTTTAAATTTAATATTTTAATTCTTGTTAATATTTATATAATGTTTTATTTTAAGGAAGCAAGAGATCTCGTATTTTGAAATCTTGACTCTAATATTTTAGTGTCTTTGGATTCATTTATTGTTTTACAATGTTATTTGACTAAATAGTTTGTGATCAATCGGTGTTTTAGACATTGTTGTTTCATGTTCCAGAACATGTCTGGGGTAATTTGTTTTAAGTTCATTTTGGCTTATATCATAACCGGGGACGTGATCCTAATCATGTTGATTTATTTGAAGTTCCCGTCGGTTCAGATGCTAGCTCGTATCACACTGGTTTATTCGTTACATTCTTGTAACTGAAGAATTATGAATGTATATTAGTACTATTTACGCAGCATAGCTTGCACTCATGTGATCTACAATATAGTTTTTTACTATTACATTTCACTCATTCATCACATAATTAACTTTTTGTGTCGACATATATTAATATATATATATAGCGAAAATTATAATACATCTTTAGATCTGAAGTTGCAATCTTCAAAACAAAACATAATTACATTACTGGTTCTACCTATTCATTTTCTCATAAGTTATTGTAGGAATAGAACATGAACGAAATGTTTAAAACTATTTTGTTTTCTGTTTCAAATATGAATTTTGCAGTAGGAATACAAAATCTATATAATAAAAAATGAAAAATAGTTATTTCTATATTTATTAGTAATATTTTTGAATTATTCACATTGCAATAAGATTGTATTCATAATTTTCTAATTTTACGCTAACTTTCAATTTGCGAAACGATAAATAATGAATGCTCTTCGACTCTTATGTTATATTTATTCTGATATTACACCAATTTTGTTCCAATCAAACAATCATTTTATAGACCTGTCATACTTCCTGACCCCGTCATAGAAAAAATATTTTGCGATCCTACAGTCTTGGTACTACATTATCAAATTCATGTTCTTTAAGTGCTACACCGTTCAAACTAATATTATATGCGTATAAAAGATATTAAAATTATTTTTTACTGAATTCTACCGAGAGATTAAGAAAGGAATAAAAACGAGAGCAAACGATATTGTGAAACTGAACACGATTATCGTAATTCTAAGAATTAAACGACAGTTAATTGTCTAGAAACAGACCAAGCTCAGCCTTAATTCTATTATTTCTCAAAGAGATTAAATTTTGCTCGCAATATTAAGGACTACTTTTATCAACAATTCTATATTAGTTTCTCTATGGTGTAGTCTTAAATGATGGACGGTATATTTATATATTATAATAACATATAAAATAGAGTTTGAGACCATTTCCAAAGTTAAGACAGTTTATTTGTAAGAATTTAAATAGAAATTTAAGTTTAGGAAAGAAGTAATATCATGTAAATAACTCAAAGAAAAATTCTTCTATTCTTTTTGTCACTTTGTCTTCAAATTACTAATGTGAGAAAGTAAAGTTAAAATTTGCGCTTGGAAATATTCTTACATCCAATTATTTAGTACCTGAATCGCTTATTTGATAAAGTGTAAACAGTGAACGATTAAAAAAATGCTCAAAATATAAATTAGTGCGTTAATAATGTGTAGCCACAGATGAAATTTATTTTAGTAATGAGCAATTTGAATAGTATAGTGCGCAATTTCGCAGCTTGTATGGGACAGTAAAGAATTTTATCTAAAAAATATTCTCAAAGTTATTGCAAGTTCCAACGTAAATAAACGAGCTACAACAACCACGGATGAGCGTAAAAAAAGATACTTTAAAGTACTGTAGACTGTATTGGATTGATAAAATAAGCAGTCAGTTGGTATTTTGTAAGAAACTGTCATTATGACTTGCCAAAGTTGCGGAAGGATAAAGCGCATTTTGATGTATTTTTATATTCAATATTTTTGTTGGACATGTGAATCAACCAAAAGTTGCTGACAATTAACATATGGACTGTGATAAAGTAATGATGAAATTTTATCAGTGATAATCAATTACATACTGTACATCAATGCTGTTCAAACTATTTGATGTGGTGGATCACATATTTGTTTTTTTAAATATGTCACTGGGTCAGTTCGTTTGCAATCAATTCGTCTAATACTGAACTAGAACAATTCATACGTTGCTATATTCATTATGTTTGGTTTCTAGACGAATTGGTTTTAGACTACCTACAGTAGACGAATTGGTTTTAGACTAACTGCGATAGACGAATTAG
>JAJNBT010084956.1:0-10228 GCA_028455955.1 Notopais sp. p TS-2021 | reverse complement strand
TCGAGGAATTATGTTTTCTAACTATCAATAATTATTATTGAAAATCTAAAAAAATTGTTTATTAAAATCTTCAGTAAAATTTCGAGACTTAAAATAAATCATTTTTTATCTGAAATTTAATTTAAATCAAATTAAAAACATTTCTTTAATTGGCAAGTTTGAGGAGATAAATAATTGGAAATTTACCAATCGCTAAAGCAATTTTCTATTTGTGAACTTTGTTATTGGGTTCATAAGTGTAATATATTGTGAAAAGATTCATTTGGCTGGTGATAAATATTCGCCTTCAGTAGCTGTATCGTGCTTCGTTTAATATTAAAATACAAATATATTCCTCCTTCTTCAGAATTAAATTAAGCGCTCTTCGAAGATTCTACTTGATTTTAAAGAAACGCTTTAATAATACAGACGTGATCTGTTTTGTGAAGTTTCAAAATTAAAATCAACCATGAATATTATTATTATTCATAGCTACCTAATTAATTTCCATAAAAATCTGGAAATTGACCAAATTCTCGGATGTTTTCTGATAAGACAGAGGCAAATTACACGCGGTGAAATCATCCTTCGTTCGTAAAGAATTGTGTAAACAAAATTTGTGAATCGATAGAATTTTTATCAAATCTTAATTTTATCAGCAATATTGATTGAGAAACACGTAAATAACAAAGATATATTTACATATTAATTGAAATTACTGTACAGTATTTCCTTATATCTTGTTGACCTCGAAAATAAATAGAATATAACTGTATTTGAAGATCTCAATAGTTGTTACAACTACTTTAATTACTATTCCTTTAGAATAAGTTGTATTTGTACAACAAAAACAACTGCTATACTACTTATAACAAAGACATGAATTTAATCGATTTTACAGTACTGTATGCGTTGAATATTTAATGATCTTTTATTCAAATCAAACCAGCTTTAATATCGCCATTGTTATCGTCATCCCGCGATCGACATAGTTATATATAGTTCTTATTGTAAAAACATAATTGCAATTATCGATCTCAGTCTTACAATAAAAAGTCATTTTAAGAAATATCAATCATGGTAGAGATTAATATTTATTTCAAATGAAGAAAGATATATTTTTTAAGATATAGAAAATCAAATAGTGGAATTGCAATCTTCTCACACATGAATGAAGAGATATTTTTTATTCAACATAGAAAACGATTAAATAGAATTACCAAGGTTGGATTCCATGCGATCTAGATGGAATGCAACAATTACTATTGATTCCATAAACATAATTACATTCTTGCGTTTCATGTATTCAACAATATTCAATTTATAACAGTCTGTACATTCTCATTTTACATTACAGAAATGAGATATTTTCTCATTACATTTTATATTTTAATTTAAATTGTTGTACTTCGCTTACATCATTTCTAAATGTGTATTTTTCAACGACTCAAACGTTATTTGTATCTCAAATGTAACCAAAATTAAAATAACTTTCAAACCCATAAAACTAAAATCAAAAAAGTGGTCAACCATTCGTATAATAAATATGTATTTAAAATTTATTTATTTTAGTATTGAAGCTTGAAGAAAAATCTTAACAATTTACAGTTTCTTTTTTGCTGCCGTAAAGAAACTTGAAGCGCGTTTTCACTTTATAATTTTCTTTGATCATTGTTGAAATAATTTGTTTGAAGACAGAAAAACTCAGTCATGAATTAAAATTAGGATCAATGAGCTGTTTATTATGTAAGTAAAATGCGGATACTTTTTAATGGTGATTTAAGATCTCGTCCCTGATCCTATAATTTTATATATAAAAAAAATTGAAACTAGGAAGCACGACTTTGAAATTAATCTCGAAAGAGATAATGGGCGTATTTTTGCTTCATATAAATCGATCTATATCTCGAAATATAAATCGCTTTCAAACGATGTCGATTCCCATTGGTTGTCATCAAAAAAATGAATGAATTTTATTGGTTAACTAAATTTTTGACTAGAATATTACGATACAGATAGGTTTTCTAGAGCACACACGAAAATATACCTAAAATCACAATATTCCATCGAATTTGTATAAAAATAGACCTCTAGATATCAATTCAATTCGACGAATGAAATTCGGGATCCTGAAATTTTTAAATTAAAATATTAATTTATTTTAAAAAATATAAGAATTTCTAATATTTAAAAGGAAAATGTATTCAATTTCAAAATATAATTAGAAATATTCAACGCTAATAATTCTGCGTAAAATGAAAAATATAATAGTCGTCAATAAATAGTTGTAGTAAATAATAGTCAATAAATAAATATGAAGATAAAGAATCCCAATTTTTGTGCCATATCTTCAAATGCTAATCTTATTTAACCTCACTTAGAAAAACTTTGTGGTCACTTATCTTCACCAGATCCCAAACAACAGACGAATAATTCCTGTTCTCAGGACTCTATATTGACAAAAAACTGAAATCTTAAAAGCGTAAAATAGCGCATTACGTAAAGCTCTAAGTTGGTTGTTTCTATATAATATTTAAATAAATCGCCCAAAACTGTAATAGATTTAAAACGTTTCGCCACGCAACGTTATTACGTCACAATATTGATGGTGAAACAGTTAAATGTAGAAACTAAAGAATCTAAGTTGGATCGTGAGTCGTGACCTATGACCCCAGATCGTTGCCACTAACGCTGGAACTCCTCCGTTGCGTAGAAAAGATTCCACTCGGTGCCCGCGCCCGGTTCATCAGGCATGTTACAAAGGTCAAACAATGGTAAAAATGAAGCCCTGAGAATTTGGTGCTCTACTCCAAACATTTTTCAAGGTCAACTTCCGAATACAAATTCTTGTAGGATTCTTATCAGTTTACAGAACAAATTCCGTTATTTCGTATTTATTTTAACTTCAATTAATTGACAACATAGCGTCCCCTCTCAGTCTAGATTTGGAAGATATGTAACGTGAAGAGTAAAGAGCAAATATATAAAATGAAGAGAAGGGATATTTCTATCAGTCATGAAGAGAAACATTAAGCAATGGCCAATATTGTCACGGTTTTTCTCACGAACAATCATGCGCACAGATTCGAATTAATTGTGCGTGAAATTCCAGTTGTCATTTATTGTCTCAAATTTAAGATGGTTGTAATCATTTCTCTCTTGCGAAACTAGGAAAAAAACACAAGAAAGTTACGGTTTTTGTCATCGTTAAATCCTTCAATTTGCCAACAGAAAAAACAACGAAAGATGAATTTCTTCTTATGAAATCCATTTGTTATTCATAGAAATTGCGTCGACTTATGACTTAAAAATAACAAAAACAAACCTGACTCGATTTCTGTTATCCTATTTATAAGCAGTTCGGTTGAATTAAATTGTTTTCAATATCACAAATTAACGACAGAATGAAAGTGAACAAAATACCTAGAACTTAGTTCAGGAATATTCTTAGAACTAATTTAGTGATTTTATACAATTTCACCATCGATTTATATTGATAACTGTATTCGCTATCTATATATATATACTGCCACATATCACGTATTGTAATATTATTTATTTCAAGTCAGGATAAGTTTATTAACGTAACATAATTTAATATACGGACTATACTCTATAGTTTCCCAATGTATATTTTTAAGCGATTTTGTAACTGACAAAAATGTTCTCCAAATACATATTTAAATGGAAGTAATAATCAGTGTTTTGGACTCTCAATGACAATCAAACGGATATTAAAACGTATAAAAACGCATTTTTTCAGTCGTTTTAATGATGACCTTGACCAAGAGTGTAAATTGACGTTTAGAATTTTAATAACATATGCGTCCTTTTTTTTTTGAAAAAGAGAAAAACTTGAATCTAGTATTTATTTTCGTCGGTAATAACAACCTTAAAAGATGCAATTTAGTTCTATTTACTTTCCGTTAAGGAAAAGACGACGCAAAAGTGCATAATGAGTCACGTTATCCAATCTTTGGTCGGCTATTTATGTGATTAAGGAATTAATTCCTTCGAAATCCACTTAAATATAAATTTCTACAGTAATTTACATATTTACAGAGAAATAATCAGACATTAAAATTATGCTGTCCATCTTGTTTTATCATTTATTAGTTCTAATAATTAATGATAAAGGATACGTGTCTCCTGTGTTTGAATACCTTCATTCAATCATTTCGTAATGACATTAACTAATTCCATCTTGCATTTAACTATTATTAACAACTTTGATCTTAAGATTAAGAAAAAGGAAAATGTCAAAAATTTTCATTATATATTTTCGAAATGTCTGTAAAATGAAAAATTTCCTTTATAACAATGATCAATGAATACAAAGAGTAAATGATCCAATGATCAATTACAGAAATGCCATTTTTTTTTGGTTTCCCTAAAAAAATTATTATTTCGACTCTATAATATTTAAAAATAATTGTGTTTATTTCTTATTTAATTATTATTTGATTGTTTTGTTATTTTCATTTCTTTATTATTGTTTTATTTTAATTTATTTATTAAATTGGTGTACGATAGCATCGTTATTTCTTTAATTATTACCTATTATTTGTCTATAATAATCTAAAACTCAATATTATAGAATGTATAACGAAGGTCTTATTTGTCATTATACTATATTTATTATAGGTCTCATTTTAAAATTATTAATGAAATTTCCCGTAACTAATTGTAGATTTGGGTGAAATTGATTCCCTACGTGAATGGGAAATTCCACACTACAAAGACGCGGAGCCCAAGTTCAAATGTCACGGATGAAGAATAACATCAAAACCGTTTTCTGGAAGAACTAAAATCTTCGCTCTGACAACAACGAGAAAGTGATCTTCAACTCACTGAATTTATTAATAAATTAAACAACCACGAATCATAACATTAACCTTCCCAGATGACATCTTCACATACTTGTAATATCTTAAAATGGAAATAGATAATCATTCTGTTGTTACAGACTTTATAATAGAATATATTAAACAATTTATATTCTCGTTATGTCGATTTAGGTCACAAGTTTATAGTTTAATTAAGGTCATCAAGAATTAGGTTAGGCTACGTTCAATTTAAATAATATATATATATACAAAGTTTTATACAGTATAGCAACTTATATATTTAATTTACACATATTAATTTATATAGAGTGTATTTAGTATTCACATTGACTACCACTTAAGTATTGATTTAATACTACCGTAAATGAACAATATATAATATTTAAATAATAATATACAGTATATTATTAATTAATAAATCTAACGTACGTATTTAAATTATGCATTGCTCCATTCCAAGACATTGATTTTAAATAACTATAAATAACTACTTGTAACCTTGGCAATATTAATAGTTATGATGGGGAAACAATGAACTCGTTTTCTGTATTAGGATATTCGATTATTTTCGATCAATTAACATCGATTATTTGATCAATTTACATTTTATTCCATTAATTTCCAATATATTTTGATCAATATACATTTTATTCCATTAATTTCCATTGTATTCGATCTGTTTCAAATATATTCGATTAATTTCTATTATTTTCGATCAATTTCGAATATATTCCACCAATTTCCATTATATTCGATCAGTTTACAACGATTATCCGATCATTACGAGTGATCGTATATCATATATCTTATGCTGAAGAATAGATTTAGTAGATTTAGTAGTCTATTCTGAATCAGGATTTAACGACGATGTCTTAAATTTTTACGAAAGTCACTGAAATTGTTTTATTGTTTTAGTGCACAGAAAAATACGTTGAATGTGTGATTAATTGAACGATGTGAAATTCCTCACTTAATAAAATAAATTTTAATCTTGTGTAACTTTTAATAAATTCTATAATGACTTCTGAAGTTACATTTTTATATTTAATTTTCGTGTTTGTCTGAGAAATATTCTGGAAGTCATGTGGATAAAACTAATTGTGTTTGTTTATCCTTCAACGAAACTATTGTATTTGTACTTCAGTAAAGGCAACATTGATTTGTATGTCAACAAATCAGACGGTGAACAAACATGGAGACTTTTCTCCATGTCAGATAATTAAAAGAGTCCACTGAGAGGAACATCCATTTACGGTCATTCCAAAGGACATTAAAGTACATTCCTACTGATTTTCAGTGTTGATTTACGAGTATTATTTTATAAATCTCCTAATTACAAATTGGACAGCTCGTTTATATTCGTTTATACTCGACAAGACTCAGCCTCGACAATTAAAACAATAGTATTTCTAGTTTATAAATTTGAATTTCTCTCCACTAATCCTGGATGACGGTAACATGACATTAATTAAATCATCATTACGTCATCTTGATAACTGGTGCAAATTACCATTTAAGGACGATTCTTCGAGACAAACCAATTACGACCTTCGTTAAATCACAACTTTCTAAAAATCTGCTAAATAATATACACTTGACGCCCCATTTAAAAGTCACATCCACTTCTCCATTTACCAACTACGTAAATTTTACTTTTAGTAATTTTTATATTTTTATTATTGATTTAAAGTTGATACTGTATCTAGTTTATATTGTATACTATTTATTTATTGCTTTCAAATTATTTTATATTCTTTTTTTCTTTATTTGTTAGAGCACGTGGGTCATAATGTTGAATCCTGTGAGCTGCAATTTTGAGTACAGTATTGGCGTAACTTGAGGAAACGCTTGATATAAGCAAAAAAAATCCTATACCGTAGGAACCAGGGAGATGAAATTTGGGATTCAGTGTATAATTCTGTACAATAATGGATATAGCTTACTAGGTTCTAAAAATCTACACCGTAGGATCCTAGTGGCTAAAACTAGGGGTAATAATTTTATACAAGGGAAGCACATAAAAAACGGAAGACTTTGTAAGATAAGGTTTTACAAAGTCCTCCGCAGTAGCTAGCAGATATGGCAACTGAAGAAAGGCTCATCTGCTCGTTATACATAAAAGGATGTTTTTTGCTGAAGCTAATCAAAATTTTCCACTATTCACGAATTTTTATTTTTTGGGGATTCAAGAAATAATTTTTTTTTTAAATATATATATATATAATGAAATAAAACATAACAATATTAAAGAATATATTGAGAAATATTTAAATAATTAATTACAAAGTTCCAAAAAAATTTCTGCCGATTGGAATTGTGAATCTCCTGTTTTCTAAATACATTTATAAAATCATATCTAAAAGCAAACCGATGGCCAATCTGTATCCTTAATTAAATCGCAACAATTAGATTTTCAACAAAACTGTACAAGATAGATTGAACTGTATATTAAATCACAATGTTTACTGATGTAAATACATGTTAGTGGAATAAAACATAAAGATTTAAATACAAAAAAGTGATGAATACAAATCACGAAAAATTAGCAATTTCTACTCATAACAAGATAGAGTACAAATCCTCATCCCTTAGAAAGCAAGGTCTATATCAGTTTAAGAACCCTAGAAAGAATTTCTAATCAATACAGAAGTATAATAATTGCTGTTGGTTTTTAATGTAGTTTTTGTTATAGAATTGAGAGCGTATAATCCAGACGAGCGTTTTCAGTGGCAACCATGAACCTTGCGTGATAAAAATGAATAAAAATCCATCTTTATTTACAACTCTACCTCGACTCCGACCATCTTAGATAAAGTAGTTTAACATAAATATTTATACTTTGTATTTACTTCACTCGAGTAACGAGAAAAAGTATTAAAAAAAAAAAATATCTTAACTTTATGCTGCAGTCGGGGTCAAAACATAAAATATTATTTTCTTCTGTATGTTGTAGAAAATGTAAATTTTTATGTTGGTATTTTTATTGCTTTTTGATCAGACACAAATGAGTGTTTTTAATTAGTGATTTCACTCCCCGATATCACGGTAATTAGCGGAAATAAATAAAGTATTTTTACGACTCCGTCGGATTTCATAAATATGATTATTCAAAAGGAAGTTTAACAAACGGTACGACAGATTTTATTGAGCATTAGTGAAAATATAGGTCGAGAGAACCACTTCACTGAGTTGAACCTCTTCGCTGGTTGAACCAAGTTTGGAAATTTTAGTTATTTTCTTCGGGATTTAGAATATTTTCAATACAATTTCTTTGATTTCAAAAGTAGATTCATCATTAATATTTTATGTTTGTTTTCAAAATCAAAATTAAGTTTTCGGATAACAACGATTTCGTATAATGACAACCAGTTTAATTTAGGTCAGAATTTCGCAATCTTCCTCCGGTCACTACGAAGGTAATGTGTATTCGCTAAGACAGAATATTTATCCTCAGTTCCCTCTTTGTATTGCTACCTTGGAAATTTCTAAGGTCGCATTCTTTAAACTTCTTTGAAAATTAATTGTATTGACGCCATTTCTAATATTGAAGATATTTTTTTATCAGATTTCGTTTATATTTTGGAGAAATTTCATATTTTAGAATTCATCGTGAATATTAAAATATTTTCAGTAATTTCAAATTATTTCCATTAATAATTTATTTTATTTTGCATTTTCATATTTTTCAATGAAAAAAAAAATATAAATATCGTTTATGTCTATCGTAATTTAAATCAATTTAATTATTAATTATATAATGAACCGCAATTTTATTTATATGATGAAATATCTACAAATATTTTTAAAATCAATTTAAATATAAAATATTTGTTGATTCATTTTGTTTGGTAAATTAATACAAGATAGATAAATTATGTGGTTTATTTAGAATATTTTGGAACGAATTTAAGAGGATTTAGCTTTGATCTTTAATCAGCTTTAAGTTCACGCTTATAATATATACGATTTTATTATAAGCTAATTTTAAATCCTGGCTTCTGGTAAACTTGTTACTTGTAGTTTTAGATCAGAAAACCTATTAGGTTCTCTTCTTCACTATATTGTTTCCTTGATTGTTTTCCTTAAAAGTGAATGTTTCATGAGAACTTCATTTGAATTAATTTTATTTTGTGTCTATATCCTATATATATTAACTTAACTGTAGATTTGCTTGATATTAATAAAGTAATTCTCGTTGACAGATTATTATTTGTATCTGACGATGATTTCTATACTACGAATCTCTGTAATAATTGCAGTGGTTATTCGTACGTATATTAATGTTTTTTTATGATTATTTCTACTATTGTATTGTAAGATACTTCATTTGTTTATTGGAACGCAAATAGAATGCGAATTTGACATATGGATTAAATAACTTCTACAGATTTGATTCCCCTGATCCGAAGATTCGTGTTCATTTTATGACTTCTGAAGTTTTAGATGTATTCTCTGAAGGCCATTTCTTTGAGCATCACCCTATACATTTAATAAACAGGTTTAATAGTGAAACTACATTAAAAACGTTTGTTTAGTTACTACTTCTTTATTTTCAAATTAATTTTGCTTGGAAAAAAATTAAGAAGTATGTTTGTTTATCGTAAATCAAATCTTGTTTTGTTCATTTATATCACATATTTGGTAATCATAGCTTGAACATTTGAAAATTAAGCGAATGAAAGTGATTATATACTGTGTTTAACACTCTGTAACAACATTTTAAATGACTGTACAGTACATTAGAAAATTTCTGTTTTGTTTTCTTCGCATATTAATTACAATTTAAAAAATCAAAATAACTAAAGAAATAATACACAGCATAACAAATCGATAATTATTGAGACAAAATATTTCAATGTATACTACAAAGTATCGTTATTTATATGTAAAGAATTCCGAAATGGGCTGATGGGTTTAAAAGGTTAGGAAATATCGTATATCAGTCGCATAAATATCAAGAACATTTAAAGATCAAAATAAGAAGAGTATCGTTGAGTTTGGAAGGAGATTTTGTGTTCTCTGTGTTTCTTTCTCCAGAGTTGAAAAAATCAAGGTTTTGGACATACAATAAAAGTATTAAATACGACAGAAGAATCTTTTAAGATAATTATAGTCTCGCTCTCAAGGTGTTTGAGTAATTATAAATGGTAATCATTTCTCCCGCATTGACGAAATCTGTCTCTTGCAGTGGCGGCTGTGTACTTTGAGAGACCATCAATATTAATTAATATCATATGTTGCTGTAGGACTTTATAATATTTCTTTATTTAGAGAAGCCTTGATAAGAAATATTTTACTTTTTTATAACTTCAAAGTGTGGGTCATGATCAACTGAATAATCTGTGAAAATTTAATTGAAATTAGTCATATCAAACTTTATTATTAATTATATATATATATAT
>JAJNBT010084465.1:0-13488 GCA_028455955.1 Notopais sp. p TS-2021 | reverse complement strand
TTTAAAGTTTTTCCTCATAAATTCAAACTAACTTTAAGTAATTAGACATCAAGTATACACATATAAAACTAATTCCAACGAAGCAAACTATAACATGCAGCCATTCAATTTGTGAATAAAATTTAGATTGTATATTATACGTATAAAATATAAAGACTAAAATATTTTATTTTCTTCAGCATAATATTTAAAACTTTGGGGAAAAATTCTTACAAAATATGAAGCAAGTTGTGAATTAGAGAGGAAACTCCGACATCATTAACCGACGCTGGCTATTTACACAACTTGTGCGAGGATAAAAATGTTTAAAGTTGCAGCAAGTTGACTTCTTGATCTTTTATAAAAGTCGTATTCTCAGAATTCAGAGGAGGAAATGAATTGAGGATGTGTCTTATTAACTTACTAGATTAGATTTCATTTCTGTTTGTTGGGATATCGATATCTCTAAGTGTTGTAAATGAATGTGTGAAAAATATTACCAAAGATCCTATATCCTATATATTAAATAAAATAGCATGTTTCGAATACACGTCGGCCAAAATTAATTTTATGTTTGGTGGTATTAATGCTGTAACTAATTTTTGTAAATATTTTTTACAAGATATTCTTAATTGATATTTGACATATATTGTATCTTTTATAAATAGGGTATACAATATTCTCAATATTTACAAGAAAGAAGCTGACCCATTTCTTATATAGAGTCTATAGGTTTTTTTCTATTTCGTACAGTCGCACTATTTAATAAATGAGAATCTAAATGTCTAAGATTCTCTCCTATGCAATTCACGAATAGTCTAAATGTAAATAATGATTCAAATAAATTATCTCGTCGGCGATTTATTTAGGTAAATACTGTACATAAATTGTGCAAGACATTCCTTATTGTTGCGAAGACAGACTATTCATTCCTATCGCGAAATACACAAGATTTCCAATTGAAAATCTACCCAGAATATATATTTCATTTCTCTTTCTTGAAATTTATGTGACCCAGTCTTGGATATTGAACCTATAATTTACTAAGATATTTTACTTTTCAAAATAGTATAAAATTAATTAAATTAATTACATATACTACAAATTTTTCAGTTCATTTACTGTAATCGCTGATTCTGTATCCAAATAGTGGGCAACGCGAATCGCCAAGCAATGTTAATGTACCCCATATGTGAGCAGATGAATGGTAGTGAATGTGTTAATATATTTTTATTACAATATATTCTTATTGTTAATATTTTACTCTTAATATATAATTATAAGTCATTAATACTCATATTAACGATAATATAATTACAAACAGTAATAAAATATTCAATATATCGTCCTGGATTACATTATTCAGAGTTTATTACAGCATGTAATATGATTTCAAAATGAGCAGGAATTTTGGATTAATTTTCATACATTATTGACAATACAGTAAAAGCCTGCAATAGTGGCACCCCTCGGCAATTTGATATGCCGATATTGTGGTTTTTCCAATGTTCTGTTATGTTTTCTATTATTAATACTGCATTATCCGTAAATTATTATTACATTAAATATATTTAAATACAAAATATGAAAATGGTGGTCATAATAATTATATTACACCAACATTTAGCACCAATTAAGCCAGAACATTTTATTTACTGTATCGAAAATTCAATATAAGCACTTTACATTTTTCAAATTCATCAATTACAAAATAAGTTCATAATTTAATTCGTTTGACATGAAGATTTACAGATCTTGCCTCCTTGAAGCGGCGGCGAACCAAAATCTTATATAAATAATGTAAATACAAATTTCTAGATTTAAACCGTTATAGATCAGTAGATCGGTGCAGTGAATGCGTGTTTGTCCTAGTATATCGAAGGTCCTGTGTTCGAGTACTCAAAAGGCAATTCTCAGTGACTCTGAAACAATTCTACTTGGTAGGGAATACGGCCCCGGTTATAATACATAAGCCAAAGATTCCTCAATGTTGAACTTTGTTCTTTGTTAATAATAATTTTAATATTTTGCACCGAATAGGTAGAAGAAGAATCATGAAGAAATTATGACTCTTTATTTATTCTTTGTTATCATATTTAGTCAAGAAATATTGTATTTGTTTTGTAATTTGATGCGAGCAGTTTTCGGAAGAGAATAAAGTCTATTCTGAACTCAATCTGCAGTGTGTATGAAAAATATTATTACGATAAAAATTCTCATTTTCTCGCTTATTAAAGGTTTTCATTGTCACAATTACTTGAGTATTTTCAAGTGAAATACCGCATTGTAAACGTAACAAAAAAGAACATGGACATCGACTTGATACTAAAAAATATAATAAAAATACTTTATGGCCTAATTACACGGAAAACAATTGTTTTAAGACACTGTATATTAAATTAAAGTAAATAAATATTTTCATGATTTCAGGAATATTTCGTATACACTGCTGTAAATCTACCGTGTATAATCGATATGTTAGGGAAATATACTCAAAAATGATCTCCACCAATAGAATTCACTTAATATTTGGCAAACACCAATAGGAATTCCTAATTCTGCTACAGATCTGTTTTATTTTGCACACAAAAATACACCTATTGTCAAGTCCTTAATTATTGAATTAATTTTATTTGTATTTTTTTAAATATTTCTCGTGAAATGTTCTCTGAAACATTGTTTGGTTTCCTAATTAGAAAACTTGAGGATATTGTAAAATATCTATCTTGCAACTACCTTCTTAATTGCAACATTTCTGAGGTGTTTTTTGTTACAACTAAATCCTCAAGTTTTCCAATTAGAAAATCAAACAATGGTATAGAAGGTTAGGAAAACATAAACATTAGTTTCATTTTTAATGTTATAGGTCAGCTATTATCAGCAACTTTGTTACATTCTGTATTTGTATTGGAAGTTATATGTCAATGTAGATGGCCGGGAGTAGGTCATATATGTTCATGTCGCAAGATGATGTTGACTCGATGAATATAACAATACTTACAGTGCAAAATAACAAAAATAAATAAATTAAGAATAGGGATGCATATTATTAATATATTCAATTTCTTTGCATTCTTTTGGCAAAAAATACTTTTCTTCGTATTTATTTTCGATTCATCTAGATTTGCTGGATTCATTTATAATATATTTGCGATATACGTTAATGAAAACTGTAATTATTATGTAATTATCGTGATATTTGACTATATTTCAAAATGAAATTAATTGACTCGCTTTCAGTTTGTTTTATTTATTAACATATTTTCAATAAAAATTTTAAGTCGCACAGAATATTTATATTAAATGCTTATTCATACATATTGAACATATGAAATATTATTCTTGGATTCGTAAAAATAGATACATTTTATTCAAACTAACATTAAATTCCAATCTACACATCTCTAATTTCGATATCTAATATCCGAAATGTAGATTGAAATATTGTAGAGCAAGAAGAACTGTTGCCGCATACTATATGAGTATGAAAAATAGTAATAATTTGGAACATTCGTATTTGTGGAATAGCAAATCTTGCGTGACACTAATCATTGGGTTTTTATGCATTATTTGGATACAAAAGAACTTATGTATACAGTATACAAAAATATTCTATGACCACATTCGATTTTGTGTTTTAATTATCTATGTAATATTTTTTGTTTCTCTGTATGCATTTTTCATGTATATATATATATATATCATTACAGAGCATATATTAATATTTTTCCAGAAATTTACCCTGTAATTTCTTTATTACTTCATTATACAGTATTTCGTTTCTAAACTTTATTTCTGGTGTTTTGGCCTTTACATACTTGAGCCATTGTCAAACTATAAGACTGAAATGTTCTTTGAAATGATAAAACAAAATTTAAAATAACTATGAATTAAAATAAATCTATTAAAATTAAAATAATATACATACGTATATTCGTGTTCTATAAAATCGATCTGTATAGGAATAGCTAGATCTAAAATAATGTCCACCAATGAAATGATTTCAATTTCTAACGACGACCAATGGGAAACGATATAGCGATTCTAAATCGACTTTATGATATCTATGAAAATACGCCTAGTGGTTATACTGAAATTTTCAAGTTGAAATATTCTGCTGAAATATACAACTCTGGAAAGATTACAGTAGAAAATTCTAAAAAAATAATAACTTTTTAATAAAATATGGTTTAGAAATTATCTGCTTCCCATTTTTCGAATATATAATATATTAAATTAAAAGAATATCTTTACAGATTCTAAGAAATATTCAAAAAATAATCAATAATGATATTCGTTCTATATATTAAGAGATCCAGAATGTAAAAGCACCCTATAACAAACTTCTTTTTTGGATCAATAATTTTTTAGTTAAAAAAATTGCCAATTGTGAAGTCAAATAAAACCGCTGAAGAACATTCAAAGATCACTTTTACCAATATGATTATCATAAAATGTAATCTCTGAGTCAAAAATGGAGATAGAACGTTATTGATAAAACTATTATACTTATTTTGATCCTGGGGACTCGGTAATCGTCAGAATAGCCCCAAAATACACCCACTAATGATATTGAAATTTCAAAGGTAAATGATAATTATTTTTCACTACGTTTTTAATGAACAAAATATATCGGAAAAGCCATTATCACAATCGACGGCAAATTTTCATCATCAATTTTTTTTAATACGATAATCAATCGAGGTTGATTTACTGATCAAAAAGAAATCAGTTTGCAGAAAATGTCCGAAAATGAATAAAAGTTTACTCAATCATAAACGAAAATGAATTTTAATAAAAATATATAAACAATTTCCATGAATTATTTCAAGATTTGGTTTAGTAAAAAAATAAAATTAAAATAGTCAGGTTCCTTTCATATATTTGTCTTATATTTTGTTATTATTAGTTAGAATTCTTCTTCTTTAATGGTTCAATATTATTTTAATGGAATCTGAGATGCTTTGTTCAGAAATAATAATTAAAATATGGATTAAACGTAATTTAATTAATTTTAATATCTGTCTACATTGTTGCAAACGTTTTAGTAGGTTGCATATTTGTTTTGTAGATTGTTAGTATGGATGCTGCAGTAAATCTAACTCACTTATTGAAAGGCTTATATTATTATAGAGAGACAATGGATGCTTTGTCTGTAAAATAATGGCTGAAATGTCAGTTAAATGTTATCAAAATCATTTTAGAGGACATTAAGTAAATATATAGTCCATTTCTATTATATTGATTTTATTATTTGAGCTTTTGTTTAAGAATTTTTTATCAAAATCTTGAGTTTCGGCAACAAAAACTTTATATATACGTTGCATCTCCTTCATCGTTTCATTAAGAGGTATCAAATAAGATGTTATATAAGTTATTGAATTGTTTAAATTTATTGCTGATTCCAACAGAAGAAAAAACAATGAAAAAAAATTAAGTAAGAAAATAGAGTGAAACAATATTATAATCGAATTTAAATTAATCATACAGTATATTTGTAACAAAAACTTTATTTATCTATAGAATATGAACTACGATATAAAAAGGTCGACTAACTAAATTAAATATAGACTTTTGCTTTCATCAAAACTGAGTTTACTGACTTTCGAACGATTATAGAGAGAATTTTTCGTTCTATGGTCAAAATCTTTTATAAAATACAGAAAAGACTTTATACACAGGTTGTCTCAAACATATTTCCTAGTTTACTTTAAAAAAAAATACATTGTTTGAGTCTATATGGACATATATATGCATGAAGTTGATACTGTTTCATTCGATTTGACAGTTTTAGTGTTTAATTAAGAAAACAGCAATTTGCGGCTGGCATAATTTTGCGGAAATTTGTTTCTTACACTTTCTGAATCTTGTAGCTTATAATATTCTTATAAAATAATGTGTAGTTTACAAGCTGATGCAATCAGATTTGAAATATTAGAAGTTATTGACTTTCGATCATTACCAACATATGAAACCATATAATCCACCCTAATAAATTATATATATTCAATGAAATATAACATAGGCCTAGAGAATATTTTAAACTACTTAATATGCATGTACATATCTATTCCTCATTTAACATAGTTAGTTAAAAATATATTCAAATTAAATAATAATAAAACCTTTATCTTAAAGCATATATCGTCACAAATTAGAAAAGAATTCTTCCAAAATTCATTGCGCGAACAGTAGGTACACTTTCGCATTATCGAAAAGTATTGTTAATCCTTTTTACTATCCAAGTAATTTAGTATCAAATGAAAATGAAAAATGGTAAATAATTGTCTATCTTTTGTGTGCATTACCAGATCATAAACATTGCGCAAGAAAGAGAACAAGCAAAGTAGCCATTTACTAAGTACCATCGCTTACTTTTATGGGAGAGACTATTACATCCGAGTGTGCCTATTGTATAGTCTATTTGATATGCATGCATTCAATAGTGCCTACTCTAAAGAACCTAATTTATTGAGTGTCACAATTGGATACGCTTCAGTAAATTTGTAACATCCTAAGTACCAATAAGGATACCTTTAATGATCAGTTTATATATAATATAACTATACATCCTATTTTCAATATTTCCAATAGCTCATTTCCAATGATTGTTTTATCTATTTTTTCATGTGTTCAGTATTCAAATAAACTCAAGACTTGTGTTTTAAAGATAAAAATTTCTATATTTTCGTTTAAATCTCATATTGATGTGTATGGATTTAAAAAAAATACAATAAATAAATATTTATTGCCAGCAGTAGATATAAAAACAATACTATTAAAAGATATATATATTTTGAATTTTTTTACTAGTTTTAGATAAAAATAAAGAATCACCACAAATCACAGATAACTGACCCTCTTCCGTTAACGAAGGATTTAAAAAACAGTATAGGATGCAAGAAATATATTGTTGATCTCATATGTGATATGTATTGATATTTAATTTTAATTTGGAATATTGTTATTGTAATGTAAATTTAAATATTTATAAGAATAAATAAACTATTGAATTTTGATTACATATTATTTTAATCAATTTCTTTGTTGGTTATAACCTTTATGAAATAAACTTTGCCTGTCATATAAAAATAATAGAAATCAGAACAAAATTTCTTAGGCATGCAAAACAAGAATATCAATCATGAATATTCTTTGTAAATAACCACTAAATATTAACATAATATTTGCATATTTTCCATTAATTTATATTGCTTAAATGTATAGAAACATCTTTCACCGTCATAACTTACATATTTTTTTCAGTTCCCCCTCGAAACGTCAATATATTTGTCGAAGAAAACGGGAAGTGGAAGTCAGTTGAAGGAGATAACTTAGGACCTCTTAAAGAAAGTGAATCTATCAAACTTAAATGTATTTCATCGCAAGGTGAGTCATCTATATATATAAGATTGTATTTGTACGTATCGACAGGATGTGTATTTTTAATGTTGAATAATATTTGTAGATTAATAATGTTGCGGACTGTAGAAAATAATTTGCAACAATCTTTGAAATTATAAATTCGAAATTGAATAAGTATTTTCAAAATTTATTATACAGTACCTACGTAATTTGATTACAATTTTTTGAAGTATAATTTTTTATTTGTTCGTCGTGCTGAAAATAATGTCAATTTTTTCAGAATTTGCATACACACATGCAAATCAAAACAGGAAACAGACAATTTTTATCTTTGCAAATAATTTATCTTTCTTTAGAAATGCATTACAATGTTGTTGGTTTTAGATATTTTTGACTATAAAGACTTTATATAATAAAACATAATAAATATTTTTATTTGTAATTTATGAGCAATATTTTAATGCGCTATTATTTAATTTATATTATTGAGTTTGAATCACTAAACATTCGTTTAGGATTTATTATTATACAAGTATTAATTTATATAACTTAAAAAAAAAATATTGGAAGATAAACCTTATGTCGTTACAGGAATAATCCTTTTGTAGACAAACTAATCTGATATTGGGCAAAAAAGTTAAGAAAAACTTGGATACACATATATATGCCAAATCACGATTACGAAGACAAAATATCTGTGGAAAACAAATAAATACTTTGAACAAAACATAAAAATGTTTCTTGCAATCATCAAGTTAACAGAACATTCATTACGTTTAGTGACGCTTTGGTACGCATTAAAAATAAACTAACAGCAAAAATTTCAAATGCAATTATTCTAATTTGGGAGAAGCAATTTGCGAATTTGAATATTTGATGCTCGGTTAATTATTGACTAAAGAAAATGTACAAAAAAATAAAATAGTATAAATATTTGTTTATAATCGTCATTCCCGTTTAATTTATTTGTAATTTGTACAATAAAAATATATTAAAGAGAACCCGCAGCTGAATACCGTTGTTAATTATTCACCAATAGAGTGCCTCCAATTTCTGATAAGCACCAATGGGAATCGAGTCCTTCGATAAAGTGTTTTATTATTCAAATATTGCATAAGAGATATATTCCTATAGTGAACTTGAATTTATGAAGAACAAGAAAGAGAATCAAGAACATTATTTTTTAGCCAACACGTTTCGGACGCTTCGTTCATCTTCAGGGCTGCAAATATTAAATTAAATTGAAATATAGATTTAAAAAAAATTAAAAATTTGCACAAATTAAGAAAAATAACTCTTCTAATATAAAACTTCTTAACTATGGGACTCCATACTATATATATAAATATTCACAAAATACAATAATAATTACCTAATTAAACAGAACAAAATCGTAGTGACAGATAGATGAAGAGCTAGTGATTTAAAAACCTAAATTTGAATATAGATTTTAGCTAATTAGAAGAGATTATCGTTAAAAGAATTAACTGATCTAGAGTGGGATACTTGATTGATTAGAATTTAATTAGGGTCTTATAGATTTAATGAGTACACTTTCGGATATGAATAATGACTGTTTGGTATTATGGATAGAGAATACTTTAAAATATTTGAATTGAATATTATATTTACTTTTATTATTGTAATGGCTTCTTATGGCAGACTTTTCAGGAGTAGATAAATTAACTAATATACAGATTGGTTAAATATTGCGAAAGAAAATACGCCTGTTGTTCACGCATGCGCATAGGAATTGCTCATCCGTGATACATATCAAGTATGTATATATGTGTAAATTAAATGATCCGCTTGTATTTTAATTTAGAGTTTTGTATACAACATCCAACGTGTTAGTTTCTATATTAATTAATTTCAAAACTGTTCTGTCTAAATAGAGAATGCGATATAGTTGTAACTTCTGACTGTTTTTAGCCAGGTCTGTGTTTCTATGCGCGGCATATTGATCTAACATCAAGTTATAATTAAGATCAATGGGAGCACAGAGATAAAATTAATTCTTTTGGGAATAAGAGAGACAATTAAGGGAGTTCCTTTATGGTTATCCAATTATTTATATACTTCTTTTTGATCTATTTTACGCAGGTTTTAATCTAATTACTGGTATAATATATATGTATATATACAATTGTCAGTTTGTTTCTACGATAGTGGTCATATAGTATATATAGTATGGAGTTAATATATAATATGTCAGATTGGTAGATGCAATAAAACAGATATGTACTATTATCTAGGGCTGCCACCTCAAAGTGGAAAAAGTTACTGGCGATTATAGAAATTTAGTTAAAAAAAAAAGATTTAATTACTAAAAAAATTTCCAGAAAGTTATTTAAAAAATGCGGATTACTATTTTTTTGGAAGATTTTAATATTATGAACATTTTTAACCGTAAGTAAAAAGAGAGGAAAATAGTAGAAAACGAGACAAAATCACATATTATCACTTATTTCTATGATAACAAAAAATATTTAAGCAAATAATGTTTAACTGAAAACTATTCCTCGTATATGCTTTAACATATTTATATATATGTTCAATATCTGAAATGTGAACAAAACGAATTTTTTGATTAAATGAATATAAATCTTGACATAAAACTATATCTTATAAAAGAGAAGGAACTAAAGATATTTATTTATTTTTTGTAAATTTAAATATATACTTTCCAATTTTCCATTTGAGAATAAATGACAAAGCACATTTCAGTTTCTCACTTTGAATAACCTATTTTAAAATTTCCATGAATTTTTCATTATTATAATTGATTTTAGAATAAATTTCTGCTTTAATTCATTCTAGTTGAATTCGTCGATATAATTTCCACTCATAGGAAAACAACCTCAAGAAAAGTAACGATAATCGATAAAAAACAGAATGTGCAACAGTTTTCGGTAATTCTATTAACTGTGTTGAGCTTGATAAAATTTAGACCGATTTTTAACTCTTTGAATACTTGCATAAAATTGCCAGATTCTATAAAAATTATTATTCTATTGAAAAATATAATTGTATTATAAATTGTCTGTACAGTTTGGTTAAAACCCAAATCAGAATATTTCATATAGAAATACTTTATAGGATTTTAACGTGATAGTCGACATATACAAAATATAAAAGTAATTGCATATTCATTTTCTTTTTACCTTTCTATATTTTTTTATTCAAATCGTAAGATCTATTTTCTACAATTGATAGAATTGTTGAATTTTCCAATGGTGGAATAAAACATAAATGAAATTTACCGAGGTTGAATGAAAGAATAGAGTAATTTCCACACTGTAAAATTTACTACGTGTAATATATACCTGGACCCATATCTCTCTATTATATTTGTGTTGAACCATATATGATAATAATGCTATATAAAATTTTGCTAAATATACCCAATAAGCCTCTCTTATCAATATTTTTCATCCTTTACCATAATAAGTTTTTGCTCATTTGTTTTACTCATACATATGGCAAATAAGGTGAACATTTTCCTCGTTTTCTGTAATATGAATTAATTACAGAGTCGAGAATTTAACCAAAGCATATATTATGATTTATGACCGTAATTTCCTGAACAATTTCGAATCAAGATTTCAGATTTATTGTAGATCAAGTTAATGCCAGGTGATTAGAGAATATATAAATAAATTGATTCATGCACACACACATTTATAATAACACAAAAATACTTAAAGACAGATTCAGGATCTTAAGACACCAGCATTCCGATTGAAAAGCTTGCTGATATCGGGAACACATATGTTAGGCGTAGCTGGAGTGCTATGAAAAAGGTGGCTTACACACATAAATCAATGAGTAACGTAATTCGATCTTATCTGAGCGTCGAATTATTTTTTTTCTTTAAAATAATGGTAAAAAAAATTCTTAAATATTCTAGTTTATGTGTATTAATTTTGAAAAGATTTGTTTTTTTCATTTTTGAAAAAAAAATTAAAAAAATGTATCTATATATATATAGATATGTAACAACAGCGACACCTTCCGATTTTAGACATCATATTGCTTACAATCTTCAATTTATGACAAACTTCAATGAAATGTCACAAAATGGTTATACATTGGTAATATAGGTTAAAACATAAATTTCCAGACATATGTTGCTTGCGAATTGTATGAATTTCTATTAATCCAATCATTTTATTTACCAATATTCTTACCATTAAATATACAATAGATTAATTATTCATTTAACAATTCGTAAAAGTTAGAATATTCTCTCGCTTCAATAGAAATAAATACTTGTATACAGTATAGATATTGTATGAAGCAATTCTGTCAAAGACATTGCTTCAATCTGAATATGAAAGTTGTTAATGATTCGGAAAATTGAATTAGCATTATTTGTTAATTTACTTGGATGAATATTTATTGAAATTTTTATTACACATATTGACAAGTTATTTAATTACAGGATACGATATTCATTGAATAGTGAGATTATATATATTAATTTATCATAAATAAATAGATTCATTTTCTATTATTGCATATAAGATTATCTTTCACAATTTATATAATGTAAAAGATTAAATAGTGTTAATATCATTTTGCAACGTTCTGTAGTATAACATTTACATTGAATCATCTAAAATATAGTTAAAGCTCTTGACATCCATTAGTCTGGAGATTTATAATCCTCTTAGAAGGAAGTCGAGGCTTTTAACTCTTAATGCCGTTGATTTTCATAATCGTTTTCGTCAAATTATGAGTCTCTAATTGTAACAATTTTCGTAATTAAAACTGTAACTCAACAGGAACATTTTCGGATTACAAAATGGATATTTTCGTTTCATAGTCACCTCTCAACTTTAAAGTGCCTGCCTCCATAGTCACTTTAAAACCAATTAAGTAATATTGGTATAAAGACTAAATGTATACAGACAAATGTAGGCAACCACAAATATTGAATAGTCATGCCGAAAATATACATAATGATTAGGTTAGAGTTGGTTGCATTTGGGTAGGGCATGTAGACTATATATAATATGATGCTACTTTCGTATGCGATCTACAAGCCAATTGTATGTGATGTACATGGTATTTTTTATTTGGACTACATGAAACAAGTATAGGTTATGATGTTAGATTAGGGTTTTGAGACTTAATTAAAGAGCATTTTTTTATTAATAGAATTATTTAAAAATATGTATAAGATTTTTGAATTTCTCTCTAATAGAAACAATTCCAAATTCCAAAATATTAAATTAAATCTATCCAAAGCAAACCTAACCAAACCTAACAAAACATAACCTAACATAATCTAACATAACCTAACATAACCTAACATAACCAAACATAACCAAACATAACCTATTGTTGTAGATAACATATACTATGTAGATCGCATACCAAAGTATTTTCTTCACTTTCTTGGCTTGTAGATCGCATACCAAAGTAGCACTGATATTATCTTCTCAAGTGAGTAATTTATATACAAATACAAATTTACTATGAGAGAGCATTTTCTGTCATAAAATATAGCAATTTTAAAGTCAAAACAGACAGGAACAATTTTTATATTTTGCGAAAGGAAATCAATTCTTATTCTGTATCGAGCTAAATCAATATATCAATTTATATTGAATTCAACTTTATATTTTTCATAATAAATATGATTATGAAAAATAAATTTCATAAAGAATTTGTTTAAGAATCATTAATATCATAAATTATTCCAATGCCTGTTTTAAGGTTTAATAAAGTATTCGAGCTCTTGCCTAAGCCGTAAAATATCTATTGGTATGAGTAAAAGCTATAAAATATTAGATTTTTTAAAGTGATAGAATGAAATATTTAACTTGATATCCAAACAGAAAATGATATATAATAATTCTTAACTTTTTTTATAAATGATATTAAAAAGTTGCTTTGCTTTCATCCAACAAAAGTTTTTTAATATCTTTAATAAAACAGAAAGATAAATATCGCATTTAACTATTATGATATTCTATTTTAAACTGGATTCAAATTTTATTTGATAATGAAATATATTTTGAAAATGATTTGAAAGATATTTTCTATTTAAATTATTGTAAAATTAACAATTTAATATATATATATATATTCTCTATTAATATTTGAAATTAATTAATTATTATTTAATTATTATTA
>JAJNBT010084420.1:0-10276 GCA_028455955.1 Notopais sp. p TS-2021 | reverse complement strand
TGATGGGTGCAGAGGCACCCGAAACGTATACAATAAAGTAATGTTCCGACCTATGGTTTTGGCTATCCTCATCATATTAAGAATTCGGTTTCCCAAAAACAAACCATTATTGTGTTGAAATTTTTTGGTAAATGAACTGAAAATTGTTTATTTTAATACATTTTTTGAATGTGATGATTTTTTTTTGGTCCACCCTGTATATTGCTAGAGAGTGAGAAAGAGAATTTAGCTAGTATATAAAATATGTTATGCAAATGACTTGAAATTATAGGAATTACGAGACGCAAATAAAATTTTATTTTCTACTTAAAACAACCTAAACAAAATAATTCAAGATGTAGAATTTTATTGGTGTGTGTAATATTGTGTATATAAGTAAAGTTAATTAATTTTGATTACATACTTTACAAAATACAAACATTAGTCAAAATTCTATTCTTAAATACGGGAAAAAAAATTCTAGTTGGTGGCCAGGCAATAATGTATTTGTAATAAACGCAAAAAAATACCAATTAAAAAATATCATTTTGCTAAATTAACTCACAAATGTCGTTGTAATAATAACTAATTTAAAAAGGTTCAATTAGTAGCGCTTTGGCAAGTAGATACAATATATAATTGAGTATATGATCATACTTTTTTAATTTGTTCATTATTGTAAATTGAATATATACAGTTACAATAAATAACTGTTAAATTATTGGAACTCGGTTCATCCAGTTCAGTTATCGGCAGCATTTTTTTTATCAAAATTGACTCTTTTTTTCAATAAAATTGACAACTTTATGAGGGAAAATAGACCAAAGTGAGATTGTGACGTTCCGAAGAATTTCGATTTTTTTATTTAAACAAAATTGAATTAATTTAAGCTAAAAACGCCTTTTTGGAAATATCATTTTTTTATATGTAAACTTTTTAGAATCAATTAAAATAAAATACTAATTGATTTAATAAAATTTAATTATGTAATTAGAGAGAGATTAAGAATAAGTGATTATCTAAAAGGATTATGTGACTGAGTCATAATTGGATAATTAAATACAATTATGACAAGTCTTTTATTTTGATATGTGCATGAAAGATTTTGAAGTTGTCAACCTATTCAAAAATTATATAAGCAAATATTGTACCAAGTTTAACAAATTGTATTTTGAACGTTATTTCAAAATAAAAGAACACATTTGTGCAATCTTAATATCGTGATATTTGAGTTGATTAAAATTAATGATGTGATATTGAATCACATTGAGATTTGTATTTCGAGTCATATGAAATAAAATAAATTGTATGTATATATGCTCAATAAAATAGAGCAAAAGTTTGTAAGTGTGACTTATTAACATTATAAGATACAGTACAGTTTACAAGAGATTTACAGTATTTTTCAATTGAAAAAGGATTGAATCTTTAATAGTAAAATTGAATAATAAGATTCAATACAGCAAAGTAAAAGCAGAAATAAAATTGAGATTTATTAGTTAAAAAGATATCATTTTCGACATCAGTTGTCTGTTTTCTCTAATTAACGATAGGCCATACAAATAAATATCGAATTCGCCGATTGACGATCTTGGAGGGATCTGCCGTGCTTGGGTAAATTACTCTCCCTCGCCTCTTAATACTGGTCGCCCGCTACCGCCAAAACGACAGTGACAGAGATTTCTTGGGTTGGCCACAATAAATAGACCCTTGAACCTTCAAGCCTTTGTCATTGGAAAAATCGTAAGTTTCTTCTTCAGTGAAAAGAACCGATTTTCCTGAATATTTATTTTAGATTTTTATATATTTGGTTAATTCTAGATTTATTAGAAGAAAATAAATCCATTTGCTGGATCAGTTAAATTATAGATTGGCGGGTTGACATTTACAAGTGGGTCGGGGTTGGCAACTGCTGATCTAGTTTATCTTCTTTAATTTGAGAATCCTGTTAGTCTTTTTGTAAATTACAACTGGTTGCCGATAGTCATTATGTCGTTATGCGAAAAACAATTTGCTAACAAATTAAAAAAACACTTCGTAGAACAAATTTTAAAACAATTATTGCTATCGTTAACGGTCAACGTTGATTTGAAATATAATGAATAGCCGAATGACTGATGCTCGTCATATTTAACATATAAAACGTTCCATATTTGTATTATACAAATTACATTTTATACAGAATCCTTAATAACGATAATAATTTTTACACATGTAACAACAATCGGTTCTGCTTTTTACAATTTGTTTACATTAATTTGAGTCATTAAGTATATAATACAACAGAAATTCCTTAACATTTCTTCACGCCTTCAACATATGTATTGTAAAGCCGAGGCAATTAATTATCTCTTCGTATATACGGATCGACAGATTTATATGATTTACGATTGTCTGTCTTTAAAAACTGCTCAACAAGAAAACAGGATATGAAAATTACATTAACTTGAAAAACCTTCAGTGAGTTATTGTTTTCCTTTCGTAGTAATTTTGACCAGTAATAGAATCTGTATCGATTTTAGATAACAAATAGTCAATAAATAGTCCAAAAATGAATAACCAAATTTTTGTAAGTGAAAACTAATATACGGGATTTATTTATTATAGTCATTAATAGTCAATATATTTAATTGTCAATAATTTCTAAAAACTTAATAACTGAGAGAACTAATCATATATTTGATGAAATTTAATATTTATAAACGTTCATTTGCAGAATATTCGAGGAGGAAATATTTTAATCAAGGGCAATAAATATATGGAGTAGATAAAAATTACCCAGGATTTTTTCGGTGTCCGATCTTCAAGTGATACCTATAATTAACCAAACTAATACATGGAAGATATCGACCCTCCACTCTCATACACCTAAACAATAATCTAACAATATGCATCCCTTCTATATCACCCTCCTGTAACAGCCAATATTGCAATTTCATTTTATAAAGCAGTTCTTATATTTCATATTCACGCTGTTATAAACATATATAAACTGAATAAACTTAATAATAACTGACGAATTCGATATTCAGAAGAGGGAACTTGATTGATTGCCTTATGAACCCATTAGGAACTTTCTATGTTGCATCAACGCCTCCTTTTGAATCGAGATTCATGCACCCCTGTGTCTTATAACTAAGATTATTGGTATGGAATCTCATTTTCTCTATATTGTAAAGTAAAAAAATATGTTAGAGGTATGCAACCATGATGTCGCTTCGAGATATTAGGGCAGGGGTCGTGCCGTGCAAATATAAAATGATTTTTTGCTCGCGGGCAAAAAAATATTCGGTACAAATACGTTTCAAAACATATTGGATATTTGGTTAAAAATATGTTTTTCTTGTCAATCAAATGTATTTTGATGTATATTCTTCAAAAATCATTATAATATTTTCAGGAATTAACACAAATATTTAGGACTTAGAAAAAAATCGAGATTGTCATCAAATAATTAATTGGTTATAATTATCGTACAAAAAGAAAAAGAAATGTTTCGTTTTAGAACAACATATCTTTATTTGTAAAGTAGAAAATATACATTTAAATTCTAAAATATAAAATATTTTCAAAACTATCTGCGGGCATAAAAATATCAGTCGCTGTCAAAATATCGCCCACGGGCGGGAGGGGGTTTGGTTCCCTCCCCCTATGTTAGGGATATCTTTATAATTATAATGATTCAACTTCTAAAAAGAAGTTAAAACTAATTAAACTTGAAATATGAATGTATTGACAAATTATTTGATGCATATTGATATATTTTTGTAACAAGTGTGTCGCGCACATTTAGCTGATCGAGATACAGATTATTAGGTTGAAACTTCGACTTGTGAGACGTAACAAAAAAACACATCAAGATGACAAATGTCACACAAATTGTTATCAATTTATCGCAAATTAGTGTCAAAGTGTTTGAAATTTAAATTTGCATCGTTATCAGGAGAAACGATAAGATAAGTGACAGATGTTATTGTCATGCAGTGAAATAGACGTCAACGGTCATGCAAATCTATCGAATAAAACACAATTTTTAAAGTTGATATTCATAAAAATAAGTAGCGATGTCTTACATAAAGAAGAATAAGAAGAAAAAATTTAATTTTATAAAATTCAAATTACAAAATTAAAATTTGATCTAGATAATAAAGATAATAAAATAATAAAGATAATAAAATAATAAAGATAATACATATAATAAAGATGAGTAACAGTACATATATTAAGGATGAGCAAAGTTGCATTTAATGAAGCAGAATGATGGTTAATATGCTAAAGGCGAGTAAAAGTACACGTTGTTAATTTAGGTTTAGTCCTTATTATCAACCTGTCACTACATCTAATCTAGTTTTATGCGAAGAAAATTCAGTGTCATAAAATAAATCTTAACGCAGTAATTTGTCATTTTAAGCATTTATTTTAGTCAAATTGCACAGATATAAACAAACTTAAAGTGAACTTTGAAAAACTGTAATCAAAGACATATAATCGGATACCTCCGACCAGATTATATCAGACAAATTGTTGCAATACAAATTCAGATATAGTTTAAGTTATGTTCATTTGATGTAGGGAAAAAGCCTCGTAAATTTAGTTCTTTTTATGAATTTTCGTATCAACACATATTCGACTATCATTGTGTCAGTCGTATAATTAAATCTAACCTAGCATAAGCCAATCAAACCTAACAGAGGGGCTTTAGTCTGTATCCCGTTTCGTTTAGGTACAAGAGTTTGTTTGGAACATCGTTTTCTTTCTTTATTTATCTTCTTATAGAACAATTAAGTATCTCGGTTATGAGAGCTGATGGTGTTTCATGCAATCTTGTGAATTTGAGTTGAAGTCTTTTGCTCTATATGCCTTGTAGATTCTTCTTCTGAAATACAATAAATCTTGCTTCTATCCTTGTTTGTCTTCTGTTCCATATAGAGTATATTCAAAATTGTTGGTATATCTACTAAAATATCGTTGCTCATGTCATATTTCCTAAAGAAATTCAATAAAGTAATCCTTTCCCGATAAAATTTTCAAGAAAACTAAGCCAAAGAAAACTAAAAAATATCGGGGACTAATAGTCCGGTAAGTGATAGCTGGATAGAAGCAAAATTTATTGGATTCGTAGAAGAAGAACCTAAAGTTATACAAGGCCAGAGCGTAAATTCTTGTGAACGATAAAGACTTCAACTCAAAAAAACAATATTCTATGAAAGAACATTAGGTCTCATTTCTAAGAGACTTTAATTGTTTTATAAAAAGATAGAAACAGAAAGAACACAAAGTTTCTGACCTACCAGCACCAAAACTAACAAACATAAATTTGCATTGTTAATTAATTAATTGCTCATTAATTTAAAAAAAATTAAACTGTCCGGTGACAAATTATCCGGGTTCGAATTGTCCGGAGACGAATTGCCCGGAGAATGAATAGTCCGGTTACCGATAAATCGGAAATTCGATGTCGTAAAAATAATTAAACTTATTTTTATTTTGTATATCATTTTTTGTTAAATACGACCATTACAATATGTAATCTTGATATTGATATCTGGTATATTTACTTGTTTTATAGCTCCTTTTTAGTAATTTATATAGCTATTATCTTTTTATATCTGATGTATTTATTACTTTAATGGCTGTTTTTCAGCGAATTTCTGGCTATTTTAAGTAAAAAAAGCTAGAATATTAAAGCGAGAAGTTAATAAAAAAGATAATAGCATGCGAGGTAAAAAAAAATCATCTTAAATAGACTTCACAGTTTTTTTTCTATTGGAAAATGAAAAAAAATATCCCGTTGATGTAATTACTTGAGTCCTTTCTTCGAGAACTCGTTTAGATTATAAAGAGTTCTTAAAAACATGGCAGTGAAGAGTTCTTAAACAAATCGGAATTGTTAATAACTTCTTATTTTAGTACAAATAGTTGTGTTAATGAACTGTTTACTAGAAATAGTTTATTCTTCTTATTATTTAGAAGTATAAATCAGAATGGTTTGTGGTATAAAAAATATATTGATGCATATAATATCAAATGAACATATATATATGGGATATGTTAGGTTAAATTAAGATAGCTAATCTAGGTTAGGTTAGGTTAGTTAAAATGAGGTAAGAGTCGATATTATGTACAATATATACAGTACAAATAAGGAACTCAGTGAATATTTATATAGAGAGAATGACTACTGTATGTAATAAAGAAAGAACGCTTTTGTAGCGGTTTTTTGTTATGGTCAGCTTGAATATTTAGCTTTTAGCTAACCTGTATATAAACGAATTTTACATGAGTTAAATCAGTGTTTCTCAACCTTTTTTTTGGTCAACGCTCCTTTAAAAAAATAATATGAATAAACACCCAGAAGGCCTTCAATTAAATGTTAAATTATAGATTAAATATATCATACTTACGATTAGTTTTTCCTTCCATGTGACCCGTGAGATTGATATTCACTTGGTAACTTTTTTATTTTTGGCTTTAGGTTACTTAATCTGATTCAGATATCACTTCTTGCACGAACCGTATGTCTGTTCGGTTTCTTTCTATGCTCAAAATTTAATTTACAGAACTGAATCCAGTTTCTACCATATAAAATGTAGGAAAACACAAACACAGAATATCTGAATTAATTTTGCACTTTTTCATCTAAATTTCATATATTCTTTCATTTCATTTTATTTTCTAACTGTAAATATTAATATTTTTTTAAAATATCTTCAAACATTTTAAATTTCTAGTTTATCCCAACGCCTCCATTTTAAAATTTCAAAATGCCCCATTAGGGGTAGTAGTTCCCCCGTTGAGAAACCCTGATCTAAATAACTTGATTATATATCGGGATCAACAGGCGGAACCAATTCCAATTGGTTTTCGTCAGATATTGAAGACATTCTATTGGTAGATATCATTTTATTCCAATTCAGAATCTGTTATTAAGGACACGCAGAAATATACCTTATAATTTTCAAGTGTCGAAATTGGTTTATTATCATGACATTATTAAACGATCCTCGACCCTTAACAGGAAGGGAATATTTTTGCTCTATTTTCAAATGCAAAAAATCTAGTTGAATATACAGTATAATAATATCTTTATATCAGAGTTTCACAACCTACATTTGCCGGTCCACATTACAGTTATTATATAGACAAGCTATATTTTATTATCTAAATTATGTTATATATATATATATCACTTTACTATCGTTATAATTTAATATTTAATAATAAATATTTATATTCCATATATTGAACTCATGCACTGTTAATTGATTTGTACATATAAATTTGTAACATAAAATAAATACATTTATATAAATCCTTTCCCACGGCTACTGTATTATATATATTTATATTTCTTTCCTTAATTCTAGAATCTCTCACATTTGATTGATTATTATCAATTTCTTTCTAGAGTTTCAATTCAATCAAATCACAGATAAATGAAATAGTTTTTATTTCTATCGATCTATTTTGTATTTTTAATTTTCTAATGGAATAGAAATTTGAGATATGTGTCATTCATATACGCGTGCCCGATGCCGCTATCCAAAATTGTAAATTTAAATCAAGAATATATTAGGAAGATAACATTCTTTATTATTTTCTATTAGATTTGGCAATAAAATACAGCACATTTTCCATTCGTCTAAGACTCTAAGCATATGCTAATTTGTTTACTAGGGCAATTCAGACATGATGCTGTAGTTGAAGAAAAATAACTTTAAATGAATACTCATATTTATTCATCGTCCATTTGGATGTTTCCTTTGAAAGTATTTCCGTAATAAAAATCAAAAGCGATCAAATAACCAGAAGTTGAATTTTGGAATCACAATTTCTATCTAAATTAGATCTGACAAATAAGTTGAAACCTGTCATGATGAGTCTTCAGATTTTCATTCTTGATAAAGCCTTCTAATGCTGATATATAGCGGAGCCTGAAGGATTTCTTTTCCTAAAGGGTCTTCTTTTAACCCACTATGAGCTTGAAAACAATTTATAGGCATAAATTAATATATATCTTTGGTTCCTGAGATTATATTTCTATTTGTTTCCATATAAATTTCTTATTACCCATCGTGTCATATACAAGAAGAGAACTACATCCATATAGAACAGGGATAGCGAACCATTCTCAACCGGTCATATTGTGACCCGCGGGTCATGTGTTTGCCATCCGTGAATTAGAGTAAGGTTAGGTATATTCCTCCGTGATAAATTCCCTGGCAAAAATATGGCTGAACTAACCTAACCTGACCTAAGTATTTACTAATGCATATATCTGTGAATTATGGCGGTGGATTTTACTAGCGTATGTTTCTAAAATTCAAAATGCAGCCAATTTAAAAAAGTTTTCGACAATTTTAAATCAAATCAACTTTAAACATGTTTTAATCATCTATATTAATAAGCTGAATATGATATGACAGGAGTCGGCAACCTACGTCTACTTATAGCCTTTTATGTGTGGCTTCTAGCAATGCTTAAGAAATTGACCAATTAATTAATATCTATACAAAAAACATTTTATAATAGTTTTGTTTCATGACCTCTGATTAAATTATAACAGTTATTATAAAACTAATGAATTAAAATTAAAAATAAAGTTTATTCCAAGACTTGACAATTAAATAAACTTAATATAAAGCTTGAAAGAAAAGGTCTTACTTTCATTTGAATCAAAGTACAGACTCCCATGTAACGAAAATCGGTAACTAATTCACCAACACTGAAAAATTCAACCCTAAAAAAATATATAATTCTTCAAATGCAAGAATCATTTGCGGTTGGTTACAAGAATTGCGTTTGTGTTGAAAACACCTTAAACAAACAAACACACGTCAAAACTAAATTTACAGCATTTGCAACAGTGAACAATAGACAGTTATAACTTGAATTAAATGATTTTCTGAACCAATTTATATATACACTGGCCATCAAATTTAGAATCAAGTTGTGTAAACTGTAACTTGCAATGATATGAATTTGGAATTCTTTCAATCTCCAATGAGATTCAGCAACAGAATTCACACTAAATTATTGATGTATTAATTAATCTTATGATGCAGCTAAGATTTTATACTATGGTTTAATCCAATCAATCTTGTGTTATGGCCTATAGTGATCTGAGACGGTGGAGTCTTTCATATTATACAGATTCTACTGAATTCGATAAACTGAAGTAATTGCTCCAAGATTCAATTGTTGTCAATTTATAGTAGAGCAAGAATCCTTTATTGAATAAAAACAAACACTGTAATATTATAACGTACTGTATACAAAACATTTTATTTTTTAAACCAACGAATTAAGTAGGAACCATATATACAGTCCTAGGGTCAAGAGTGCCAATGACCTTCGTAATATATTCCCAACTGCTAGATCAATTAAATTAAATTTTGTCTACCAAGCTTCGAAAATGAAAATTATTTGGATGTGTCTTCTAATACGTCTTCCTATGCTCTCTTTTTAAACTTTAAAGCTAATCTCTCTAATAATATAATTGAGAGCTTCTTAAAAACTTACAAATTTATCCAACCATTTACACATTGACAACAAAGCTCTTATTTTGCTTGAACGCTAAGGGTTTCTTTTGGTTATACTTTAATCTAACTATGATGGCATGTGATAGTATATCCTCGAATCGTTTGATTATTTACGATTTATATGTTATGTTAATGAACAAATTTTATTTGTCTGTTATTTTCAATAAATTTCAAATCTTGTTTGTGTGGGTCATACAATTATATGCCATGTTGACTACGGTTGATTATATGATACTTTTTTATTTACTGAAATAAACTTCTTTCACGTTTTAAGGTTTTAGCATATCATATGCAAATATTTATATAACTGCTTTCGAGAAAAATTTGATTACATGCATATAGTATCTTGAAAACTAAACTTTTTACATAAGAAAAACATAAAGATCTTCTTGTTCAGCCCACCAAAAATTTAATAGGAAAAGTTTTTTATTTCTATAAATACGAAGATGTTCTAAAACCAATAATTTTTCACGATAACTAGCTTTTCGCATAACTCAAATTTCAGTGAAATTGCGATAGTAAAATGAAATAGAATTGTGAAATTTATATTTTCACAAAATAATTATTCGTTGTTTACTATTTCTATGCGATTAAATGTGTTATGCCGAATGAAAACCATCGTGACGATATTTACGAATAATAGATTTCTAGTGACGTAAGTTACATTGCGGTTCACTAAATAACTAATTCCGAATCTGTAACAGAAATTCTAATTGGTATTCACCAGAAATTATAAATATTCTATTGGTACACAT
>JAJNBT010084173.1:0-11695 GCA_028455955.1 Notopais sp. p TS-2021 | reverse complement strand
TCCCTATATTTATATCTAATATTCACTTATATGAACATTTCATTTCCATAATCTCGTCCGAACCAAATATTTTTATCCGGTAATCATCCACATGACGAATATTCATATATTCTTTATTAATAATTAAATAAATATTTTGATAATTTTTTTATATAATAATATATATTGTTAACACTGACACTGTCTCGTTTAAACAAGGAGCAGTAATAAAAACAGTTATATTCAGAAATTAATAAAATCTCGTTAATTAAAAATACTTAAAGCACTCAACCAACAAATAAGAATGCATTATTATTTTCTGTTGCTTCCACAAACTGATTCTGAACACCTTTGATGTGTACAGCAATGTATTGTAGCCAATCAATTCTTTTTAAACTCAAGAAAATTAAATTTGGTAATAAAACCAAAATTTCGACGAATTTGCCTCCTACCGTAACAGCTATAGCACGTAAAACTTCTGTAATGAATTGTTTACTCTGGAAAATAAAAATAAATTAACTCATAAAAATTCTTGTGTATAAGTTTGCATAAATTTCCACCCGTACATGTGTATATTATTTAATGAAATATAACGTGTATACTTTATAAGTTTATAGCGCGATATCATATCCGTAAGCAATTAAAAAGTTGGTAATAAAACTTCATCAATTAGATGTTCGTTATGAAAAACTTTCATATAAAGAGTTATGACGAGATTGAGATAGGTATTTAGGTCTCTTGCAATATTGCTTATATTAAATATTTAAAGCGTTCCGTAACAGTATATGAAATCTCTCATTTATGAAATAAAGCTCCAGCAACAACTAAGAAGATTGTTTGGTAAGTTTCATAGTTCATGTGTATCCGATTACAGTTTGCCAGAAGGATTTAATAACAAGATTTACTTAATATATATTTCAATATTTCATAGCATAGATAGTTAAACTTGTCTTCCATTTGTTCGTTTTCAGTCGATTAACGAAATCTCAGTTCGTAACTGTCTCATTGGATGAAAAATTTATAATCACAAAGTTTCATATTTGTGAGCAGAATTATGAGTATCGAAATCTTGATAATTTCGAGTGAGATGAACTTTTCAAACAATGTAGGATTAATCTGTCTGAAATTTAGTATTTACCAGAAACACTTTAGAACTGAATTTATATATTTATATTGCTGTATATAATGTATATTGTAGATAAAAGTAAAAAATTGTAGACTATATCTACATACATACAGTAACTTCAACTATATATTGAAAGAAAATTATCAAAATAAATGAATGTAATGTAAGTATTACACTTTTTATTATATTTTTATTGATTTCCTGGTTAACTTAGAAATGTTTATAAAATAATTACTCTTTAAGAGTTCCATTAAAATGGTCGATAATTTCGAGTAAGTCGAATAAACTATACTTTATACAGAGTTATATATCTTGTTTCTTGTTTCCAGAGACCAGAACTATTAATAAAGGTTTCAATTTCATTTGATTGCCCTGGAAGATGAATTTCTGCCTATTAATTCAAGCTTACTGTTGACATTCTATTAATGGAAGCCAATTTATTTAGATATTTCTTGATAACAGCGTTTCATTTTATTTTTTAGATTTCAAAATTTTATAACTTTCTTTGAGGACTTTCATTTTGTATAGATTAGATATTAAGTTGCTTGTAAATTTTGAATTAAAATATTTTCTATATTTAGGTATTTTCTTATTGAAAAAATGACAAAATAAATATTTTAGGAAATAAAATCACGGATTTCACAGTTTATAGATAGGGATTTCTGTAAGATAAAACTGATTTTCTACTGTCACTTTGATGTCTGACAATTCAAGGATGATTTTTAAATTTGTTAATAATCTTTCTTTTTGGCTTAGATTACGAATGCATTTTTGTATTTCTTCATCTTTTATCCGAGCTAATTTTCCATCAAGCTGAATAAGTGGTCATGATAAAAATGTAAATTCCTTTCACCAAATATTTACATTTTAAGCAGGTCATTCCTCGTTCTTGAAAATGAATTGTGAAAAGACCATTTTTGACACCAGTTTCCTTATGCAAACTTCAAATTTCTTCATTTTTAGTTTTATTAATTTCTTTTTCGTTTTCATTTTATTAAATACATTTTAGAAATAAATTACATCTGGTTTAGGAATTATTTTTTCTTTAGATTTACTGATTTTTCTATTCTTTCTCTATGATATGATAAGCTATTGAAGAATTTTACGTCTACAGTTTATGCTCATTAATCAGTGTGGCCAAATGAAAATTTGAATTTAATGCTAAATTCCCAAAATATGAAATACAAGAAAAAATAACTGAAAATAGTAAAATACAATTTGAATTGCTTATTACTGTTATATTAAAGAATATGTGGCCTAAACATTATCTATAAGAGTGGGTTATTATAATTGATAAAATAAATATATATTCCTTATATCCCAAGAGACAAGACCTAAACAACCTTCCATTATTATCCATATTGAAAGAAGTGCAACAAATTTCATACCAAGAATTGTTAATTTTTAAGTTTAAATATTATATGTCCCATTCCTGAATCAATCATAATTTTAGAATTGTTCGTTTTGTTTGCTTTCCTTTAGAATAGTTGACTTATATATTAATAATAGACTGTATTTTGCTAAAAAATACATTATATTTGTCAATATACAGTACAATACTTGTAATACCTTGAATACATGGACTAATATTATTTACAATCCAAAATAATAAAAATTCTAGATGCTATAGATGCAAACAAATATATAATGCTAGATATCTAAAAAAAAAAGTAGATCTAGCATCAAAATTGCTAAATTGGCCACACTGGTGATAATTCGTTATATATAATTTCAAACAAACATATTGAATGTACATTACGGAAAATTATAATATATTACGGCGCTTTAGCTGACATCATTGTTCTTATAGGCATCTTTAATGATCCATTACCGCATGTCATTAATGTATTTAATAAGGAAATATACTATTTGTGACTAGAAAAGTAATTTTATGGTCATAGGTATAAAATTAAATATAAAAGTCTGTATTCAAAACATTTTATTGAATAATTAGAAAACAATATTTATTTTTTATTTTTTTTGTTACAAATTGTTTTGTCACAAGCATGTGAAAGAAATAAAATTTGAAACCGATATTGAAAATGTGAAAAAGAATTTTACGCCTCTTTTAATGTACTGTTAAGAAAATTTCATTATTTGGATCTAGTTGCCTTTATAGTGGTTTTCAATTCATTTTGAGTACAATTTAATTGAGCGGAACTCGGGTTTAACAGTTTTAAATGTAAAAGTATATTAAGGAAATTTGAAATTGCCTGCTATAAAGCTATGAAAAAATAATTAAATGTACGTACTACGTATGCAGTCATCTTGTCTGTAATTCACTGAATATATAAGTTTCTAAGCATAATATTGGATTAATGTCAGATTTAGTTATAAACTTCAATGTTCAACCAATGTTCTCATAACTTGTTTTAGAAAAATATTTTATACACGACTTTTCATTTTAATGAATGATTAAAACATTTACATTCAATGAATATAATATTGTTAATTTCATGAAAATAATGATCTGGAATCCAGATGCTATTAAGTCTAGAAATTTTATGTTCAAAACCGCGAACCCTGTAGTAATAATCTCATTGTAATTAATTAAATAAACTGTGATTATGGAATAAAAAGAAAAGTAGGCCTATGCATTTAGAAAAATACATTGTTAAAGTGTCTCTCGGATATAAGTTACATATTCAGAGGAATAAAATTATGAATAACTATTTCTTTTATTTGTAATATTTTAACTGATATATATATAAATTGGTATTATCGTTGTACCGTGAATATTATTTGTGAAATAAAGCTTTCCTATTTCTTTCTCTCTTCTGACATTTTCGTGAATATGATATAAAGGAATCGATTGCCATTGGTCGTATTTAGAAATTGAAGTCATTCTATTGGTGGACAACATTTTATACTATTCGATTCAGATCGGTTTTACAGGGACCACGAAAATACACCTCTTGATTCATCTACTGAACATCAAATCCAGTTCGGTTAAACGTTGAGTAAAAATTTAATCTATTTTAATTTACTTAAATTTAATTCTACGTCGATTTGTAGTCAATAATAAGAACAATTCAACATCAATTCGTAGTCCAATTCTTCTGTGATTTAACTACGATTCAAAAATTAAATTTAGTTCCATTTAATTTACTGCTAAATTGAATTGATTTATTTCCCTCTTAAATTCTATAAAATATGTTTAAAAAAAGAAATATTAACATTAGATTCAATTCAATTGATTAAGTTGCATCAATTTGTTTGACTACGTAGTTATTACTTTTAGATAACAAAAGACATTTCTTTTGTTTGAGTATTAATTAATTTCGGAATATTTCATAAATAAACAATAACTATTGCTGATAATAATTTAATAGAAGAGTCGTCCTTCTGAAAGAAATGTTTGGTCCAGATGTTGTCAGTATGAGACAACAGATATAGCAGAAACTTTACCGATTCTCAAGCTATATACGGTACAAGAAATGTTTTTATATACTTTGAATACATTTTACTCAACAATCTTAATTTTGAGTACATCACAATTTTCCATGACGGTATAAACATTGTTTACGGAGACTATTTTACTGTATATATTTAATAATACAATATAGAAATATATTATATATATATATATAAGAAAATGTGTCATTTTTTATAGTTTACTTTAAAAACTTTATATATTTTTAATAAAAATGAGCAGGGCTCTGGATCATTAAATTTAATTAACATTTCCTTACACCTTTTTCATTCCTTGACAACAAGTTTCTATATTCATTTATTACATCCCTATTTCCAATATGTTAATGGTATATATATACGTTATTTTTATTATTAATTTCTCTAGATTCTAAGTCATTTTTCCTGACAAAATTAAATATATATTTACATAATCCAATATATAATAAACCCTTTTGTAGTCTATCTATAATAATTGAATCGCTAATATATAAAGAATAGCGTCTTCCTTGCCATTAATTCACGATCCCTTAATGAAATAGCCAAAATCCCCTCTCAATGATAAATATCATATCTATACTATACGAGGGATCTTGTAGCTCCAGGAGGTTTCTTCATGTCAAAATAACTACCATTTTCAAGAAAGCTGCCATCTGATTGGATAACGTTTGTGTCTCTCCAATTGATGAAGGGGGATGGTCTAGAAATAGGATATTTCGTTTGAGGGAACAGGTGTCCGGATCACAATTTTTCCTTTTACCGTGCCAATAAAGCTAGATTTGATTAGGTGTGAGACTCCAGCTGGGACATTCTTAGCAAAAATGAGAGACTGAGCTCTTTAGCTTCGGAAGGGTGAAGTATTAGCATAGCGTAAATATAGCTATAGGCGCGACTGTTTATAAATATTAAGTGAACACCAAATAGAGTTTCCAAGCGATTCTGCTAAATAAAATCAGTCATCTATGACGTTTTTACACTGGAATAGGCTATACTTATATTAGTAGTTTATGAATTCTTAGCTATTACCAATAATTCTTATATCTTTGGTAAGATGTAATATAAAATGATTAAAATAATTGTTAAAGTATGTTTGTACGTTGTTTAACATCGGATTTTTTGTGTAACATATTTACATTTATTTTCAGCCCACAGTAATGTTTATTTTGGATAAAGTTAACTGGTGCAAAATATTTGGGCAACTATATGGACCAACATGCATCCATGCACCACATCATTCCCAGTATCCAATACCTAAAAATATTTTTTTTTAAACCAGTTCAATTCCATCCGGTCATGAATAATTCAGATAATTATAGCATATATTAACAGTAACAAACTTCAATACCTATTTCTAAATAATGATAAATAAATATATGCATGTCTAGTAATTGAAAAGTAAACAATGTTCAATAATGTATATAACAAAAAAAATTCAATTATAGTAACTGATATAAAAAATAATAACTGCTGATATATCAGCATACAAATATTTATAAATTTATAATAGAAGATTTCATAAAACAGTTCTAGGAAATTACTATGGTATAATCAAAGATATAATCATGTTTAACAGTTAAATTTAATGATTATTTTAATAGAAAATAATAAGAATGATTGATTACAGAGGCCCAAACTTTTCAGGTAATCGAAACCAACTGAGGCCATTGTATATATTGGGTAACTTGATATGAAAAATAAATAAATGAAAGTCCATGAATTCAAATATTTCAATTAATTGTATTAATTTCTATGAAAAATGAAAGTTGCAATAAAACTACATCTGCTATATTCTCTGTAATCTATATATTAAGCGGATTATCATGAAAATAAAATAATTCCTCATTTTATTGTTTCATGAAGATTATTTAAAATAGATAAATTCATTGTTTGTATGAATCCTTTTTAATAAAAGTAAATTTTAATAAATTTTGTTTTGCCTTTAATCTGTTATTAGGAGAGAACGACAGAAATACAGATATTTCTTTATGTTATGGACAGACCTTAACGATGATAGATTACCCAGATGCGAACGAGCTGTGTAGTACTATATAATCTACAAATTAAATTTGTTTTATTTTCATTTTCTGATGTAGGTTTAAGTGGGTTTTTTAATGTTCCCTTTAATTTTATTTTAGTGGTTTTGATTTATTCACTTAGAACATTATTTCCTTTATTTTAGGTACAATGTTCTACCTATGTATTTCTTTCAATGTTGCCTGGTTTATTTAAGTGCTTCTTATATATTTTAATGGTCTCTTTATTTTTGGAATTGTTCCACTTATTAATTCAGCGTTCCATTTATTTCACTGCAATGCTAGTGAATTGGTTCAAAAAAATACAAATTTATGATATCAATTTGCTATTCCAATTATTTTACTGAGCATTTTCCCATTTTTCTGTTAGTAATATTGCTCTGCAAGCCAATTTAAGAGACAATTAGTGCTAGGCAATGAAGTCTCTTTCGTGCAAAAAAAGTAGATTTGCAGTCCTTTATATTTCTATTAATGGAACCAGGAAATAAGAAAATTTATTCTTGTAATAAAAACTAATAACAGAAAAAGGAAATATGAATTTGATAAATATTGATATTAATTCATATGTAACAGTATTTCAATTCCATTTCTAAATCATTATTCTTGATTAATGTATTGTAAACAAAGCCCATTGGATCGAAAATAAAAGGTAATTGTGATAGATATAAGTTCTTGGATAATATTCCACATCCAAAATGGTAATTTAAAAACTTGTTTGTGATTTTTCATCTCTTTGCAATTTAATTTTTAAATATCCAAAAGTTTTAGAAAAAAGTTTCAAATTAAATTGAAATAATATATAGCACAGGTATAAAATATAACTTAAATACAATGCAATTTAGTTATGTACATTACATTTAAATATATATTTATATATAATTTTAGAGCCCAATACTAAACAATTGATTCTGGTATAATGTATTGGAATTCCTAATTAAGATAAATAAAAAATTGGTGATTAATAATTCTATATATTTTTTACATTGTCTAGATTGAACTTCCGCACAGAACGATGAATTAACTAATTTAAAATAGTTCGTAAAAGTAAACAACATCTGTTCCTCATTAATGAAAGTACATGATGGCAATATTTTTGTTTCTTGTTTTGGTCCTCTCTTTTTTACGAAAATCACTTTTCATTACCAAATATATTTTACTTAATTTAAACTAACAAATCCTAGCTAACCTAACCTAACCTAAGGCTGAAACTGCGCTCTTATAACGGAGCCATTCGTTATCTATAATTGTATAAAAAAGTATAAAAAAGATAGTAGAAGACAAGTCAATCTTTCCAAGATCCAGCAGAAGAAATAACCAATTAATTATGGAAGTAATATTGATCAAGGAGAGAAACTCCATCACTAATTTATAGGATGAAGAAGTAATTAAAATATTAAGGATTTGTTAAAGTATTTATGTTCTTTTTATTTATTACTCTACATATTTTATTTATTTTAAATTTTAACTCAGTATTGATACAGCTCCGTCTGAAGATGTCGCGATCAGTTTTTCTCCGAAATGTCACAATTAACATATTTACATATTTATGTTACTCAATTGTCAATCTTATAAAACCTGAAACTAAACAATAGTCATATTTTGGTGAGCATCAAAAACTCGATTTGGATCGCAATAAGAATCGCTTTATTGAAGGAATCCATTCCCATTGGTCGTCGCTAGAAATTGAAGTCATTTTATTGGTAAATATTTTTGACAAGGCTATTCCGATCCAGAGCAGTTTTATAAAGCACACAAAAAATGCGCCTAATGTTATAGAGAACTTGAAATATTATGCAAAAAAAGCAGAGAATAATAGATTCAAATTGATACTTACAATGTAATTATGTATTCTCGAGGTAATTATCTGATATTGTTTATATACCAGATGATCCCTGTTACTCTCCTAAGACTGATTGTTCAGATTTCTTAATTTATTTTGTATTTGACTCTTCTTCCATTTTTTGTGGGATATTTCTATCCATTTTTGCCGTATGTCTATTTCTTTTAAAACATCTAATGGTTTATTTATCTCAATAAATAAGAGAAGACTGACTCTCCGACCTGCATTTACAGTGGCCATAAATAGTAAAAGGCTGCTTATATAAACCAGATGAACCTATATAAACAACCCTCTTGGCAACCATTATCCCTGGAACAAATATCAAGAATCGTCACCAATTGGTCGATGTTCCTGAATTAACCTATTGAAATCTTCTTTAGAAAGATGGGGAGAAAAACACATATTTGAAGAAAGCTCTGAACTCAACAGAGATAGTCAAGATCAACAGTTAAAAGTAGTAGAAATTTATTGAAGTTTAAATCAACTATAAGTTGTTGTTTTCTAAACTCTCGGGAATTTAGCTGTATTTGCTGAGCACAAAATACTTGAGAAGGATATTTTTATACTATCCACTGACTTTCTTTTTAACATACCTCATCTATAACATTTAACATTTAATCATCAGAAAGCAATAATTAATCAACTATATTATGATAAATTGGAATAGTTTATATAAATTAAGAATTCTTTCATTTACTCATTGTACATTTTATGTTTCAGTTTAGATTGTACGTTTTGTTCTTTTTACTTTATTTTTTCATTTTATGTAATTATTTGCACCGTTTGCAATATACTTTTACTCAATAAAGATTTTATTTATTTATATATCAAGAATCTTTCTTTGACCGATATATTTAAATTAAAACTTTGAAAGAAAACTGGTTAGCAGCTGCGTCATTTTCAAGTTAATACTATAAAATATTTTAATATCCAAAATTGTTCAAGAAAAGTAAAATAATGTAATGTTGAAATTACGAACGAATCCTCTAGGCTAATTGAAAGACAATTTTCCTTTGTATATAGTTCTTCTTGTATACGTACATTATTCGCATTACTTTCTATAGCAAATTTTTATTGTATTTTTCTTCTATTTTGAATCCCTTTACATCGATTTCTTATCTTATTTATCGTCTAATTGATATATATTTCATTATAAACTAAGGGACCAAATAGTGTCATTTAGATAATTAGAAAGAATTCAAAGCAACCTTATCAAAAAATATATAAAGCAATTAAAATTGAGAGAGATGCGTCTTGCGAATCTATTTCCCCCTTTATGTATTTTAAAAGTCAATACACTTCTTCAATGAAACATAATAAAAATAATCGTTATACATTTGTAGAGTACGTCATTTTATTAATCGGCTTTTTGTTTAGAAATGCAATATAGAGATATTAATTAATAGTTTTAAAAATGTGACCATTTCTTTTCTATTTTATCTTCAATTGTAATGACATTTTTGTAGTATATAATAGACTAATTTGTAATCAAATCTCTATTATTAAAAATATGAAATATTTAAGTTTACCGAACATTGAATCAAATATATTTCTTCCTAAAAATCATTTTTGTCTGTGTGTTCATTAATTTTCAAAATTCTATATAATGTGTGGCAACTTTTTTTCGGTGTACATCTATCCCCTAAATTTAAATATATAAGCCGTAAAAAGCACATTATTGATAATGCTATAATAAAGTCTATATCAACGAGTCTTTGTAGTTGAGTTAAGAAATCCAAGTAGCATAAATAAGACAATCCAATTTCCTATAAAAACTCCAACGTTGGAATGAACCTTGATTTGTGCACATCACAAGAACACAATAAAGAAAAACGGGGGAGAAAAGTGACGATTAGGCTTAAAAACAAACAAAGACGACACAAAAAAGGTCCTTTGAGATATAACAAAAAAATACATATTTGGAAAGTATTAATTTTTTGTGTGAGACTTGAGACTTCTAGCCGAATGGAATTATTATATAACTCACAGGGACGATATTTATTTAGCAAAATAATAAAGACTTACAGTGAGTTTCATACTTTTGGGTAAAGTAAAGTTTTATTAATTAAAGCGTCACGATCATTTAATTCACAATCGATGACACCATATTCATTACATAACTAATGATTGTGACAATTAATTTGTAACAAATAAAATAATATGAATTTAGGGAAAAATCTTTATTTTGTACAAATCATTATATTTTTATGATTTTAGCTGAATTAATAAAAATAATTAACTATATATATAATTAACAAAACACTAATATTTAAATGTAAAGCCTCTATTTGCCATTTGATAAAATGTAACTAGGTAGTTTAATTGTTACCTAATCTATGACAGACTTGCAATATAGAATGGAATATAATTGAGTCAATTAATGAAGCGAATTCCTAACGGCTTCATCAGTGTATTGCATCTAAATTAGATATAATTAATCACTAATTTAGTCCAGCACATGTACGACATTAATTAAATATCAAATACCTACGGTTTTGTGTCTTGGATCTCGTGTAGATTCGACCTCAATTTAAGAATTCTTGAAATCATTCTACATAGATTCAGATCTTCATTAGTGTCTGTTCATTAGATATTGTTAGATATTTTCTTTAAAATTTCTTATGAAAAATTAAGTATATTGTATAAAGTATTGCAACTTAAATTTAAATACAATCATTTAATTTATATACACACACACACACAATGCAATCGTCTATATGTTCATACTGATTTATATTTGGCATACAATACTAACAATGTTTGAGGGATGTGTCTTATCTACAATGTGTGTCAGGGCGACAGCACGAAACTTTGATGTAAAACTAACTTTTCCTTTGCAATGTTTTCTTCTGGTCAAATCAACAATAACGAAAATTAGTTGAAAGATCATTTTTGTACCACATTTCCTGCTCATATATATGATATTGATTTAAAATTATATTTAATTGGTCCACAACAATCGTTAAAGTTCGGGAGCCAATCATAATGTTGGTTCAGTCACTAAATATATTTGACAACGGAAGTTAATTTGAAATCTCAAGAAAATCCACCCAGAAAACCAAAATCCAGACAATTTCCTTTCCATTCAAACATACACCATCGTAAGTTAAAGATTTCATCAACCTTATACCTTTAATGCTGAAGCATGATAGGTCCTTTAAAATGAATGACCAATGAAGGAATATAAAAATAGCATCGTTGGTACAATACAACAAAAATATCTCGCGATACAAAGTTTGATTGGACGATTTTATTCGTTTAGTGAATCGACAACCAGTTGAACCTTCACAGTTCTTTCTTAAGAAA
>JAJNBT010084034.1:0-10569 GCA_028455955.1 Notopais sp. p TS-2021 | reverse complement strand
CAATTAAAAATGACGAAACTATGACTATTATAATTGCTAATGATTTAAGTGTCTCGTATGTTTAATGATTAGATTGGTCCTAAAATGCTAAAATTTCATATAATGATATTGTTCCATTCGTGTTACATAATTTCAATAATCGTATTTGAATTTAAGGCTATATATCAGTGTTTCTCAAAGGTCAGCTAAGGCAGGTTCCGTGACGAGAAATTTGTAATTTGCGTAGGAATTCTAAGGAATAAAAATTGAAACCGACCATATCGACCGACCTAAGAAATTTAATGAAATTAACCAGTTTACAATCCCTATTTTTACAAAATTTCACAATTTCTCTTATATGATTTTAAATGATCCGCAATGAACTACATGCAAAAATTAATATCAAATTAGTCCTAGTCAGTATTGTAACATGGCTGATTGACTGTTTCAGTTCAGTTTATCTTGTGTATCTATTTCCCAATAAATTAAATATATATATACCAGTAGCTCAAACCTCAAACAATAAATTGTCAAAATATCTAGGTATAATACCATCAAACTTTAAAGAGTATATAAATTAAGTTCTAATATAGAAATGAGAAATATTACAGTAAAAAAGAACCGCAAAATGTTTGAATTGACTTAGGGTTTTTAAAATTAGTAATAAAACAATTGCACAGTCTAGTTTCTAACACATTGAAAAACTGAAAGTCAGTTTTGTTGAAGTGAATACATTTATTTTAGAAATAAATATCGAACGTGAATCAAGTCCTTTACTATAGTACTCTCATACTTGAGTATACTTCTTCACGGGCATCGAACGATACGAATTTACAGAGCGGACCTCGCGAGTCTAAGTAAGTACGCTGGGCAGTACTTAAGGGTATCTTAAACTATCTTTAGAAATCAGTCTTCAATATAATATTATTAATTATTGAATAACAATTGTTTAGAAATTCTTTTCTTTATACTACGCAAAAAGATCTAAATTTAAGCTTTTAAAACGAAGGATATTGAAATGAATCATACTTCAGCATCACAATTCTAATTATACAATTTCCGATCTCTCTCCTTTATTGACGATTATTCTTAATTCGGTATAAAATAAATTTCCAAAATTAATGGAAATTTCTTAAAAACGATTAATGTATAAAATATTATAGCAATGGAAAATATATAACAGTGTACTCAAAAATTACTTGTAATGAAACGAATTCCAAGAAACATTGGTACAGATACGATACGATAGAACTAGTAGAGATAATAGATAATAGAACTAGTACAGATAATATAATTATTTCCGATGATTTCGAAATTCTAACGACTGAATTATTTGGTCTTATGTTTAAAAGAAACGTCATAATACATTGGAATATCTTTTGGCAACAATTTTGGAGGGTTTCTTGTGCATGAAAATTTGGTTTTTAGAATGTTCAACTTCTTAAAATTAATCAAGGTTTTTAAAAGTCCTCATCAAAATAGAACTTACAGGAGGATTATTGTGACAAAATTCGTGAATGAAAGCTAATGCCGAATCGAGAGCCACAATGCTAGTGCCAATCATTTTGACATTAGTGTTACTCAGGCACCGATGCATATCTCCAGGTTCGTCTTCCAATATAGTAGACCGTCTATTGGGACGATGGAATATATCCATAATCTCCCAAACAAATATTTCAGTTACAATATAGCTAACCGACGAAATTTAATCTTTGATTACATCATTCATGATGTAAAGATATTCTCAAAATTGTGAATCATATAGACACTGAAATCCGTTTTCAATAGCGAGCTAATTAATCTATTGGTCCTCGATAATGAATCCATCGACATTAATACCCATTGCAGGGAGGATTTTCAAAAGTGCCCAATAATTTTGTGGGTCGCTTATAACAATGCACACACGACCATTGAGAGTGGATACAACACAAAGCACATTCACTGTATCGAACCGAGTCAACTGTGAAACTGTCATCATTTTCTTTTCCAGCACACGATACGCGATAGTAAAAACATCTGACGTCACGTCATGCAGTTGCCAGTCAAATATTTCGTGGGACAAATTTCTACATTGCGATGGATATCGGTACCGGTACAGTACTACGAGTGCATGACAGTGAACTTTTAGTTCGGTAGTCGTTCAAATTTCAGTTAATTTTATGTAGCATTTAAAAATCAAATAAGTATTTGCTTGTGAAAAATGAACGAAGTTAACATGTTCCATATAAGAAATTAGTGGAATACGGTACTTTAGTGACGTCACTAACTCATTCAAGGAACTCGCGTGTGACTCACAAAAACGGTGGAGTAGTTAGTTGTAGGACCGCAAGGACGTTCCAACTAGACCGATTTTGATGTTCCACTATCGACATTCGCGTATTTCTTCCGTAAAAAGTGTGACTCACGCAATTGGAACATCATGCTTTTTACGACTCTCGGAAACGACTCATAGGAACGTATTTAATCACCAACAAAATTGATGAACGCTATTTTTTTTAGATTTTATTATAAAATGTCATTGCTTATAAATCTGGGATCACTTAAACATCAAGGCTTCCACCCATTTTCAATTCAAAAACAAGTCCCCCAATGAAGGGCGGTTAGGTTAGGTTGGGGGCTTTGGTTTTCAAGTGATCCTAAATCTGAAATGCGAATGTTCTCCTAATTGTTGCCGATATATAAGAATTTGAATGGAAAATTCATGTTTGATAGATTAAAATGTGAAATATAATGCAATTTTAATTCCATTTATTCCATGTACGTAAAAAATTTGCAGCTAAATTTCGAGCAGCTGTTAAAATTAAAGCGCGAAAAAATATTAGAAGTCGCATCTGGATATGAAAAGGGAACATGAGATTGGTTGAAATCTAACCAATGAGACAATCAACCGATAGAATTTTATATAATTTACAGAAATTGAGATTTAATAAAGCAACAAAAATAGAAAACTATTCCGAAATTAAATTTCTATCCAATTATTGAAAGATTCTTTTAAATAGGAATGAAGGAAGTCACGCCCATATCTAACCTAACTAGTTAAAAAAAAATAGATATAAAATAATAACTAAAAGATAATTTGCCTCTAGGTTTTGTGCAAAATTCAAACCCCATTTCTATCCTAGTGCAGAAGAAGTCAACCCCCAACCAGAGTTGGTTTTTTTTTTATTTCTGCCTTAGTTCCAAGATTACTTACATTGTCACTCGTTGATCAACGAAACTGAATTCATCCAAAGCTTTGATTTAAATCAAGTAATACTTGATTATCAGGTCGAAAAAATATCAGAAAATTAAAAAATATTAATGTGAAATAAACAATAATAAATTGTGTTTAAAAGTTTTGATGGAGGACAAATTCCTCGTCTTCGATGGAAAATGAACGACCAAAGACACACGAAAGTAAGATTAAAAATAATTAGAACCTCGGACGACAGCAGTCTAGATGATGTTTGTTGGTCATCTCACGTTCCGAACAATGGCACTCACGACTACTGGTTTAAAAACAGTGCCAACGGAAACACAATTGAGACGTCTATAAAGTTTTCAAAACTGTCACCTTGCACGAACATAAATGGAGAAGTTTATAGTCTTCAAAAAAAATTCTGCGTTGAAATAGGCTTAGCGCAGTATACTTTACAGTAGACTGTACGAGAGTGCCAAATGGAATTTTATTTAATCTCTTAAGTACCGTAATAATTTAGGAGACCTATAATGACTACTTAAAATTGGTCCTCGTAGACAAAGTAGTGTGTCATTAAATTGGAAGAAAAACAGGCAAACTGAGGGTGAACGAGAAACGTTGCAATTTAGTCACATTGCAAGATCTATTATATCGATTGAAACATAAAATCGTGCAAGGCCAAAAACTTCTTAACGATAAAGTATTCGAAACTCTTATCCGGTTTTTGTACCTTACTAAATACTTAAATGGCTCTTCGAAACAGATGCATTTTGAAAATGATTAATTAATGAGATGCCGTAAGGGAAAATACTAAATAGTAAACAAGTAATCTACATATGTTAATTGAAATCATTCTTGAACATCGGTAACAGGATGATCAAGTTTATGCTTCAGAGTATGATTCACGATTGTCCCACACACAATAATAAAGATATATATATATAGAGATTTGCCAATTATAAATAGAGCCAAAGGTTTAGAAACTAGGCAATTAAGGCGTGTATTCACTCAACAAACAACCCAGCTGTAATAGTTGATCTTCAACAACAGTTAATTGCTATCATAAATCGCATCTAATTAATTCATTTTCATAATTAGGCATCAATAACGGATTAATGTTTAACTATTTATTTTTAAATCTTATTTACAAGAGTTCAGTTAAGGAGATAAGAAAGATAACGTAACAACTATTTTTCTGTATTTCAAAATAAATCTCCTTTTTCTGAATACGATAAGAACTTATTTTCAGATAATGATGTAAACAAAATACAGGTTTTTGTAGATATATTTTCGGATTTTAAATTTTCCCAGTCAGAACTGCTATCACGATACGGCACAGTATCTACTGAAGAATATGTACCAATTAATAGAACAATATTCGTCAATTAATTCATCTTTTAACATATCGGGGTGGATGAAATAGATATTCTAAATTCATCACTTTTTCAGAATTGTTCAACGACAATTCAAAATGCAGCGTTTCATTTCTATTCTATTTACCGTAGGAATTAAAGCACGATTTTAAACAATCGGATAGTACATTTAGGTAATAAATTTCAGGATTTATAACATGACTACAGAAACAGACAATACATGCAATTGTCTCGGCAAATGGTAATTTCTTATTCAAAATAGTTATTTTGTATATTTTAAAGATTTACTTTAAGAAATGAGATGAAAAAATTAATAACCGGTAGGTAACTCAATTCATTCGATAGAGACAATTGAAAGCTTTAGTTTATAAATAACATTAAAAAGACATTATATATACACAATAGAAGAGTCTCACAGTAATTCGAAACAGTTAATTACTGAGAGTCTCACGTTTTTGGGTAAAATAAATCCTAGCAATTATTAAAAACTCTTCAATAAAACCACTCAACGCCCCTTTATCATCTTTTTTAATTGTCGTTTCTATTTACTGTTTCACAAAACCGTATTCTGCATACAAAAAAAAATTGATTGCGAAATATATATTCCAACGCTGAATAGACTCAGTTTCATCGTTTTTTTCAACCATTTTTGCGAAACCAAAAGTATTATTCCTCGACAAAGATACATATAATGGTGAAAGAGTGAAGCTATTTAGAAGATAAATATTTGTTGGAACGCATTCTAGATCGAAAGCAAATAGGCCTTTAAAATCATTATCTTCATTCCATCGAGGTTCTTTGATCGTATCGAGTGATAACGAACAATTGGGGTCACAGTACCGTAGCACCTTTACCTTTCAAGGATCATCGACAACGGTACATTACCTGTAATTACTTTGGTCTAACAACTGCGGACTTCGACCACTTCTGTCTAAGAGTTTTAGACCAAAGATGTTTTTGTGAAACCGACATATCTCGAATAAATTGTGTAAATACCGACACTTTATTTTTTATGTTTTGATTAATTTGATTATTAAAACACAATTTCCGACCAACTTTTACACAATTTTTAATTCAATTTTGAATAAAAAAATTAATTAGCAAAGATACAAAATTGGAAGAAACTAAAGTTTTTGCTTTCATCTTAATGACAAAAGCTTTTGACGTTCGCCTTAACTCAATTTGTGGATATTTTTCAGACCAGAGAGAGACGAGGGGAAACTGCACGTTTTAAAGTTCAAAATTGACTTCCACATCATAAAACCCCTCATCATATAATCTACGAATATAAATAATGGTTTCAATCTGTTCTAGATAGGCTACTCGTAATATATTACGGTATATAATCAATATTATATAGGCCTAAATTACAAATTATTTATAGATATTAGATATATATATATATTGAAATAAATACAATACACTTAAATTGAAATTGTTATAATATGTAATCCATTTTGTAAAGAAACGTTTCATGTTTGTATGCAATTTTTCTCAATAGACAAGATGAAAACAACTTAAAGTTTAATTCATCGTTGTTTACCGTAAACAATGGACAGCTCGAACACATTTAAATGGTGAGCAGAAAACAATGGAGCTCCTTTAGTGAAAGCTGGTATTAGGAAGTGTTGTCTCGTTTACCAGTGTATTGTCTATTTTGTGTTTACTGTAAGTGCACAAAGAGAGGATACTGAGTTAGCCTAGAATAGATTCGGTCGAAAAGTGACCGTAGTTCCTAATGACGATCCAAGACGAACGTCTCAAGAATCAAATTGGTGAAATTCGAACTAAGACTCGACCGTTTCCGACACTAGATACGAAGCCCAGCTTCAAAATAATTTTTAAAATATTTTCCTGCAAATTATTATTATAGGACTGCAAGCGAATTTAATTGACATCATATTCTTTATTACTGTTGTAATTCAACTTAAATAAGTAAGTTCGTGCTTAAAAGGAAAAAGAATCTTATTAAATATAGTTGCGGAGCCGTAAGAATAATATTAAACTCCGGTTACAAATATTTATTTCTAGTTTATTAGATACAAAATTGATCTTAAAATGCATATAAATCTAAATAAACAAATTACCGGTACTATAATTATCATTATTGATTTTAATTATTAAAGACTTAATATATGTGGAGCCAGGGTATTTTTGGCAACTACTCCGGTTCCATCCAAAATTCCTCCCAAACAACTCTTTATTTCTTCGCAATCATTATGTGTTATAATAAATCGTTATTTTAATATCGAAAATTACCAATTTTCTAAAACCAACAGCTGTTTATTATAATTAGAATGTATCGAGAATCATTATCGAACCGGTGGTAAATTTTCATCTTTCGACGGACATAAATTTAATAAAAATCCAAATGAGATCCAGTTTATAGCCAGGGATTGATGGTAATAAACCATGATTGGACACATCGTACCAGTTTTTATAGAAGCTATCGACCCATAATAAAGGATAACGAAATATATATTATGATATACAATTGTATAAAATCTCTTTATATAATAAAGGATTCAGTTATGTGGCAAATTAGGGGAAGGAGGGATTATTAGTATTTGATTAAGCATAGTTTCCCTACGTGAAAGAGAGAGAGAGATGGGACTAAAGTAAGATGTATGCAGGTGATTCATATAAATCTACGTGCGTTACGCAGCTAGATTGGGGAATACCATTTAAAAAGGTGACGAAGGAAGTCCTTGAAAAATAGGTGTACCTCGAAGAGGGTGTGGTTTACTGACAATAATTTGAGTCAACCACTTTGTAAGGTGATTTAAATAGCTGGCTCCTTATTGGCTACGGAAGATAGTAGATCCAACCACGCTGATTTAAGGTTAACTGACGCTGTTTATTGCTCGGATTCAACACGCAACGAGTAATGGTTGACTGATAGTCACTAAATTACCAAGAACTTGTATTGTTTATCAACAGAACAAAACGTCGACTATGGAAACATTAGAATACAATGCAAAGGCCAAGGAGGAAAAGCAATGCAAAAATTAGATTCAGCGGGTTAATTGTATCACTTTTGTCATTCTAGAATTATTATTTTAACTTTGAAAAAGCTAAAATACAATAGAGAAAAAAATTAATCTTTAATAAAAAAAAATTAATGGAGGACTGAAGAATTCGCTTAATTCTAAGCGATAGAAAGTGGCCTATAGACAAATTATACAAGGTGCTTATTGAAGACCATATTGTCAATTGTTAATTTTAGAGTTTATACCATATGCCCGATGGGTCTTTGTTACTCCCAAAGGCTTCAACTCTATATGTAACGAAGATTAAATTAAATGGACTTTCATTGAATCTTATATTGAAATTATTCACCTAGTTTAATCATGCAATTTTATTTATATTTTTTGTCAAATCCATTTTCACTTTATCTGTCAAAGTCCAGTAGAAAGTAATAGCAAGACACTTTCGATCAATAATTACTACGTTGGGATCATTTTATATTTCAATGGAAAGTTCGTTTAGCAAAAGTAGAAATCACGGTTAAATATTTATTACGAACACACTAAAGTAGTTTTCTAGAAAACAATTTTTATTGTTTTTGGTGAAAGTAGAAAAAGAGAATTGGATCAATTATAGGAGGGGAGTTTGATCCTATTAGAAACATTACTGTAATCTGATGAGTTTCTCTCGTATCTGGACCGCGTAACTGACAACCGGTCGGAGATGCACACAGTAAAGTGATGCATAACTTCCATCTAAATTCTAGAACCAGGTTTCCCGGGAAAAGATTCTGTTAAAATAAATACACATTCACGCAAATAGCCACGGTAACGAGATTCATTACGCTGTTCATTGTGGAAGATTTGCCGCAATAAAATAGAAATTTGTATTCGGATACATCAAAGCTGTTTGTTCTCTTTACAAAAAGGAAATTGATAATCATATAATCATTTCTTTTATTTCTAACTTCAAATAAGTTGGGAACAAAATTGTGTAAGCTTTTGTTTGTAACATTCGAAGAAATGCTGATGAAACTTTCGATAAAATCGGGACATGTTGTGTCCAATGTAATTAATTCCTCCAAGTACAGACTATTAAGTGGTCCGAAAAATACGCCCAGAGGAAGAAAAATCTCAGAAAAAAGGTCCAAAGAATAAAAAATCTGAGATTTTTTTTATTGTGGGCAATATTTGGTAGATTTTATTATTCTGCCAAGTAAATGTAAATGCATCGTACACAATTAAATTGTTCTACAATAATATATGGAACATTTGACTCTAAAAACTAAAGCTGAAAGCTAATAATTTATGTAAAGATACCCTATATATATAACGATGTTGCGCCGTATGATCCAAACCGAAATTTAAGAAACTCAGACAAAAAGAAAACTAGAAATCTTTGTGTATCTTTTTTTGCCAGAAAAGAAAAGAACGAACCATTCCATTAAGTTTAATACCTGCAGAATGTACGTTTCCTACTGACGAGGTTAGTGGCCTCTAGGTAATTTCATTACGCTATTCGGGGTTATTCTATGGTCTCTTAAATATACACAATCAGAGAAGCGCGTAATCTGAAAATAATAAAGCTAAAAGTACGAAGAATAAATACGCACTTATTTATTGTTCTGTACCAAATCTAATTCCCTACAGAGACGACGACTTTTGAAAATAATCGAAAATCCAATTAAAACAATTTATAGGAACACATATTAAATGTAATTTGTTAATTTAAAGAGAATTCTTAATGTATATAAAAGCAATCAGAATTCAGAATTTGAAAGCCACCATTGAAATTGCGCAATTTTTACTTTAAATCTACGGTAAACAGAACGAATATTTCAATTAGTGCTTCGTAAATAGAGATTTTTCATCATGAGACAATTTCTTGACTTGACAGCTTGGTAGGTAACCATGGCAACGAGAATAAAATGACGTAATTAGACAAAATTAATGTCCCATCTACCGGCAGAAAAATAAATTAGTGTAATATATAATGACGAGCGAGCGTCATTTAATAAATTATAAACAAAGATGACATTTTCGAGATTTTATTTAAGAACTTGGACGAAAAAATACATTTTTCAGGGCTATTTTTGCAACATTTTTCGAAGTTATTTTTTTTATCTGTCTGACGTCACATTTATCACTGGAAAATATTAAAAAATGCCGACGTCATTTACTGTCCGTCAACTATTAAAAACAGTTAATTGCGAAACTCGAAATAGAAAACTCAGAATTGTGACAGAAATCAACGAACTTTTGAATAACAGTTCAGACATTTTATTACTTTCACATATAAAAATATAGAATTGGCAACGTATATTGAAAGAAAGCAATGTAGCGTAGCAATATTTTTGGCAATCTCGTCTGATTAGGCTTTGATACACTTTTCATTGCCTAAATGTTGTTAGATACATGACTTTTATATATATATATATATACAGTATATTGAATTTGAATATGCAATCATCGAAAAGCTCAAAGGAAACAATTTTCTATTCAGATTATATATATACAGTATATATGTATGTACGCGTATTATTTTCCCATGAGATTCGTACATAAAAACACATCTGATGTATACCACCTACTTATAGACGGTCATGTGCGTTAAAAATTGGATTCTTCGATTGAAGAGATGATAAAGACGAAGTTTCCAGGTGTTTTATGATTCCATTCCCAATAAAATCAGATTTGATAACAAAGATATTAAAGATAATAAAAGAATGACGGGCCGTATAATATACGAAATTCTCAATTTTATTTACTCTTCTGAGCTTTTTAACTGACGATTAAAAATAATTTTTTCAATAGTGTCGAAATAGTTTAAATATTAAAATTTGCCAAGTAGATTAGAGTAATAAAATAAGAAATATGAAGCAGGAGGAAATCAATTATTGTAATATAAATGACGTCAAATTGGCAACATCTGTTATATTTCGGTCGACTTTTCAGCTACGAAAGAAAGAATGATGGAAAGAGTTGGTCAGACTGAATATTTTAGTTCCCCCCCAACGATCGATTCCATTTAGGTGGAAGAAGAAAACGACACTGGGAAAAGTATGATTAAATT
>JAJNBT010083637.1:0-11907 GCA_028455955.1 Notopais sp. p TS-2021 | reverse complement strand
TTAACTCTGAATCTTGGGGTCTAGGGTTCAAGGCTCTTCTCATTCACCCTCAAATAAATCTACTTCGTTATGGAGCACGCCACCGATAATGATATAAGTCAAATTGGACTTCAAAAAATTACCGTAGAGATAATCTGGAAAACCCCACCAAAACAAAATAAATTTAATTTAATAAAAATCATTTAAAATTTAAATAAAATAGACCGGGAAATCAGGGATTTCCCGTTTCTTTGCCGGAAAATATGTTGTGTATGTATATTAATTAATAGTAAAATAAATATAATTGTTTTATACTATTTGGCAACGTAAGTTCGCGGCTTGTTGAAGGCCTATCTCCTAGACTTTCAAATAATTTACTTGGTTACGGAGCACACCACCGGTTATGATATAAGCCAAACTGGACTTCAAGAAATGACCTCAGACACGTTCTTGAAAATACACAAAAAAAAATACAAACTGATTTTAATTTAAAAGACGAATATGGCATAGGAAGTGATATTAAAATATTAAATTTAACTTAATTACATGTGCGGTATTTAAATAAATATAAATTTTGAAATCTCAATTTATACGAAATAAATATAATTCTGGTGTTGAAACAGCCAGCGACAGATCGGCATTGCTGAAACGTCTGGGTGATGAAATAATTCAATTTCTGTGTTCGACCAATTGTCTTTTGACGAGTGTCTGAACAGCACACTTTAGTTCCATCTGCATCATTCAACTTCTTCTTTGTATACAGTCATATATTTACTGTTTTTCTTTCTTGTAGAACAAGATTTCAGTATAGACCAAGGCTCTAGAGTCTACAACCAGGTTGGTTCAAGATGACAGAAACAATGACGTAAGAGTTAAGCCTCCGTAGGAAAATATAAGAAAATTGCGCTTATCAGTGACGTCAATTTCAGGTTGAACCAACCCAGTAATATAGCATACTTGGTGTATATGAATGGTCTCGCTTTCGTTCAAGTTAATTTACAAAATTTGAATGCATTATATTGTTATTTTAAGGTTATATACAATATATTATAGGTTAGGTTAGGTTTGGTTTTGATACTGATTGCAAATAATTTTACTGACTAAAAAAAACTTTAATTTTAGCATTTCGTTATTTTGAAGTGCCCGAATAGGTCAAGAACATTTATAATTGAGATGTAAGTATAGAGTTCGTTTTATTATATGTTACGGAGGCATTTTCGGTTATCAGGGAGCAAAAATGTAATTATTGGGGGACGAAAGTGAACAAAAACTTTTAGGAAAAAACAAATTAGTAAGGAAAATTGTCGACTATGTATAAAGGTCCTAAGTACCTTTCTTCAAACTTAAGAGTATTCTTTCACGGTCGCCGGCATCGACCGTGAGAGAATTCCTGGGGTGGGGGGCGATTTGAAAATAGAATGGGAAAAAACATTCTTAATGGGAGCGATGGTTAAAAAATATTCAGAACCACTCTGATACCATAAGCATTTTAATTAGATTTTGTTTTCTTAAAACCCATAAAATAATCACTAGTTATTACCATTTTCCATAAATTAAGAGTTTGATGACATTTCTCAGAGTTCAGATTTTCGATAACGAACCGATGTTTACAGTACAATTAAATTTCAATCAATTTGTGACAAAATTTGTCAACTTAATTTGTTTATTTAGTCGATATTTATAGACCACTTTTTTCTATTTCGGTGACGAGGGTCAATAAATTCTCTACGAAAATATTGTCAGACTGAGAATTATAAATTCTGAAAGGGATAAATCACACCCGGATTCATTTATGTAAATCCATCGGTAATTATAGATAATATTAGACAGGTTCGAGGACTGTCTGTCTCCGGATATTCCGTCCCGTATTATAAAATACCGTAAACGAGCCTAGCCTAACCTAACCTAACCTAACCTATACTAACTTAAACTATTCTAAACTAACCTAACACAACGTAATTTATAATAGGCACGGAATATCCATTGACGGATTGTCCGGGAAGAAATAGTCCGGTTACCATAAGACATGATCTTAGATTTGGTTTGCGATCAATTTGGTTGGTTTTCGAAAAGAGGAAAACTATATTAAAATCAAAATTTATTGGCCTTATGGCACTTATGTCACTGGAAATATAACAGTAACATAAATAAGCCAGTCTAACCTAAACTAACCTGATTTAACACAAATTTTGGAGAAAAAAATTGTTTAAAAAAATGATTTTTCGATAAATTGTCGAAAATCTTCTTTCGAGAAATTGACCGAACACGAAATTTAAGATTATTGTCCAATATTGTCTTCAGTTTTCGATGGATGAATCATCGTGATATTTCCCTTCGAAAAAATTATAATTCGCGAAGTCTGGAATTATTTTCTCAAATTATTTAATGAACCTCGTCACCAAACTAAAAAATGTTCTATAAATATCCAATAAATAAACAAATTAAGTACACAATTTTTGCTTCCGAAGTTACAAATTGATTGAAATTGAGTTGTAAACATTGGTTCGTTATCATCTATCGATTTTGACCCCTGAAGTTTGACCTCTTGTAGACTACGTCTTATCTATCGACATTCATTATAGCCATCGATGCATCTAACACTATTTCTTTATGCGTTTCCATTGCAAAATGTATGTGAAATGGTATTAAAATATATTATTATGAGATAAACCTAATTAAATTAATTGATTTATAAATATATGTAAAGACTTTATTATTATTTTGGTTTCGCATAAACGTCCATTTACAAATCATAAGGGAGACGATATGTAATATAAATATAATTACTCAGGTTAGGTTAGGTATAGTTATCGCCAAAATGTATAGTTAAATAATTATAATTCAAGTCAATAATACAATAGGCTTACAAAGTATAAAAACATTTTGTTATTAAAAATCTGCGTTATGAAATTGCTTCAATTACTGTAAGGGGGCCAACTGCCCCTACCCTTTCTCTCTACCACTTGGATAGGTTCTTAGGTTAGGTTTGTTAATTCCAATTTGCTTATTGATTTTTTCGACACATTATTTTGAGACAATAAAGTTAAGAAACTAACGGAAGATTACCTGGGACTGGATCTCAGACCGCACCCATTATAAAATCAGGTCTCCCTCGTAAAGCATGAAGGAACGAAGGTGATTATTGATTCGTTATTTCATATCTACAAGAACTGCCAGTGAATGGAAACTTGAGTATGGTCTAGCATACTTAGAGACCCTGTCGCGGTCCGCTGCGTAAATTCAACTGCATTTTTTAATATAGAAATATGGAATAGATTTAATAATTAAATAACCGGAATCAATAAAACGATCCAGAAATGGAACTTGATCTTTAAGGAAAGGTATTTCGAGGAAGATTTAATTAAATTTGCATAATATTACTCACCATTGTTATATATATTATAATAAATTCTGTTCATAATTCGGTAAGTGGAACAGTCGAGATAACATTTTATTATATTTTAAATGTCAAGTATTATTGACTGGAGAATCTTGGCTCATTTGGAATGAGTCACCGGTAGATGTTTCGTGATGGGAGTTTCCCCTCACATATCTATGAAAGGGGAAGGATTGTACGCTCAAGTTATGCCCCCCTTAATAAAATATGAAATCAGGGAAAAACTAAAATTCAAATAATTCATTTCATAAATGTATTTTTTACTTTTAATACCTGCATTGTATCTGATCCTGATTGTACAAGTGGACGCAATTTTCCGGTATAAATTAAATAATGTCATATTGTTTCGCTCAACTTGCATTATAACACGCCCCCCCTCCTTATTCTTAACCCCTTACTATACTTTCCAGTAAGTGGGAGGAGGGGGGTTCTAGTTTTTAACATGTAGTATAAGTTCCCAGTACAGTTTTCAAAGACTTCTTGATATAACACCATGTGTGGCTCTATTATGTGATTGTTAAAGTGTTTTGTTAGTTTGTGGTTACTTTAAATAATAATTATTGGTCATTGAAATTAAAAAGCTATTTTAAAAGTACTTTCTGGATAATTGAAATATTGACAATATTTTACATTTTTTTATTACTATAACATAATTTAAAAAAAAAAAGTTCAAAAAGAATTTTTTAATAAAAATGAAAAAAAAAAGTGGTCTCTAGTAGATTTAATTTATTTTTATTACTCAATAAATTGAAATAAAATAACGAGAGTTAAAAAATGAAGTTTTTAGAATGTAATGCGAGTGAGTATCGATCGACGACCGCATGGATGTCTAATGACCCGGCACACCCCTGTCGAACTACTGAAGTGCGCTTAATCAATCCATCAACATCACGCATCGGTGCCGATAGTCGATGCAAAGTAGTTGTATCGACTAGTCATGATGACGATACTATTTGTAATCAGATACAGAAGAAAATACATCGCAGTCAATCGATGAATATCGACAAAAATGAATCGTCGAAACATGTCGATTCGTCTCCATCATCTAAGTTCAAATTAAATGACAATATAAATCGCTCAAAATGTATATCGTCTGTAATAACTCAATTTAGGTCGTCTTCCAGTGGTGAATCACCGCACAATATTGATTCACCGACACCAATTTCTAGTCCAGACGATACCATCGTCGCCAAATATCGTCGTTCACGGTCGAAAGCAATAATTGGAAGTATTCAAAACGGACAATATTCATCTACGTCACACTCTACAGGCTCAATTTTCGGCAGTTTTGCATCGAAACTGACATGTTCTTCACCTTCTTCAGAAGGGCCCAAGTTACAAACGAACCGTCAGTCACGCAATAGTGAAATCAAGATACAGTCGCGTCATAATCAAGAAAAATCATCAGAAATCAATCGTATGAAAACGAAAGTTCCGACACTTAATTCGAGCCCGAGTGAAAATTTGACCAAATTTCATTCCCAGGAACGACAACGATGTCTAAAAGACAGATTCTCTTCGTTTTCGGAACCAGATACTTTTTATCGTCAAACTAATCACGATCGACTTTCTAAATTTATAAAACATTCGGAAACATTTTCCCCCCAATCCAACACCAACAATCATTGTTCATTGAGTCCTTTCGCAACCGTTGTCAGATTTTTTCAATATTATCGAGAAATGTGAGTTGTATTTTAAAAAAAAATCAAATCATATTTAATGTCCTTCATGATTGATCATCACAATTAATCATCACGATTGTTCTTCACGATTCATCAACACGATTCATTTCGAAATTATCGGATCATCAAAATAATCAACGTTTCTTTAACAATTAGATTGCTAATATAATCGAATCTTAACAGCTGAAACGTGTGCCGATTCCCAATTTCTTAACATTTTGGAATCATTTCGGCTTCATACAGTAACAATTTAAATTTGGTTCATCACGAATAGTGATTAGACAAATATGTGAGCTCGGATTTTTATAAAGTGTCACATCTTCAGGTGTAGGATAGATGAGATTAGGGTATAGATCAAACTAAACCTAACCTAACCTATGCCTCATTCGAAGATATGGTACCTCATGGTCAACTACCCCTCCAAATTATCCTAACAAAATATATGTTTTTTATTAGATAACCAGTTTCCATGATGAGTGCTACATGATAGTCATGGAAATCATGAGAATGAAGATAATAATCTATTTTTAGCTGAATTTCATCTACTTAGCATCATCATTGACTTCATTGTCATGACTAACGTGACTTTCCAGACCATCATGTGCCACACAATCTGGAAATTGGCCAATCCTGGAATGGAGAATATTGTTCGGATTAAGAGCCATTTTCGACAAAGAATCTTTTTAGAAAGAATATCTGTTGAATAAAAAAATTGAAGCACATTAATAATTTTAATCTCAAATTATTCATAAGTCTGTCAAATAAACGTATATTATGTGTTTAAAATAGTATATAGTTCTGGTTTTATCATTTAATAAGGAGGAAAATTTCATAGCATTATGTTAATTTTATATCATTTGTAAATCTTTTATTAAGAAATTCTAAGAAAATTAGTTATAAATTTAGCGTATCAAATCAAGAAATGGCACATTGTTTCACGTGAACTCGTAATAAATTTTTACCGACGGTTATTATTCTTAATTTTTGGGGTGTGCAGACAGGAAGCCGACAGTCAACTGACAGACAGACAATTGGCCGACTGGATAACTGGTCGACAAGACAATTGGCCAACAAGATTAGTAAAAATAAATATTATTTGTCTGTTGAAATTACTTCATAATACTTGATAAGTATAATGAAGAGATGGTAGTAATTATAAACCACATTTACCAGTTTATCTTGTCTGGATTATGTAGTAATCCAATGTTATTATTCATATTATCTTGTATTGATTATGTAGCTTATTCGATCGTTTATATCGTATTAATCAGATTGTCCCTTATTAATCAGTATTATGTTAAGATAGGTTAGGTTAGGATCGGTTAGGTTAGGATAGGTAGTGTTAAGTAGCGTTAAATGATTTATATAATAAGTAATGTCGACCAATTATCCTGTCGGCCAATTGTCTTGTCAACTAGTTGTCCAGTCGGCCAATCGTCTGTCAGCTTCCTGTCCGGCTACCATTTTTTTTGTACAAAAACGCTATTGAAAAAGTGTCTCCAGTTTACTCTCTTTATATGAAAGGTTTTTGGTATCTAAGTTTGATTTTTTTTTGTATGTAATTTTCTCCAAGATTTGAATTTGAAATAAATTTTATTCTAATATTTTATAAAATAATCTTTAAAGTTATATATTTTATGTTAGTCAACCCTCTAAAATGATTGGAAAATAGTATTAATTAATATAGGTAATTTAAAACTAATTTTATTATTATTATTATACGATTCCAATAAATTGATTTTTCAAATAGAATTAAATTATTTATGTAAATGATGTTTATTTAATATTTCGATTCACATGTGTTGTTGATTGTGAAAAAATTGATACAGATGTTTAATTCTCAGGTACCGCAATAGTCGTAATAAAAAGAAAAGCAGACGACGTCGTATCATTCAGAAAAATGGCGAATGTAACATCACAAAAGCAAACGTTTCCAAACGTCATTATAAATTCATGCAGGACATGTTTACAACGATGCTTGATATCAAAGTAAGTTCTTCGATGATGGATATTAATATTGATATTTTGGTGAATTAAGAAAGAAAGTAAATGAATAATTGTCAGAATAATTCTTCATGAACATTTTGATGATTTTAAATAGAAAGATTCGGTATATTTATCATCAGATGAATTCTTCAGTAGATTTTGATGATTCTAAAAAGAAAATATTATAATCTTTTGGGTATTGAATTAATCATAAAATATATTTATTATTAAAGGATATCGCCACCGACTATATAGACTATCAAAGCAATTTTTTAATTTTAATCTTTTTCTATTATTAAATTCACACCAAAAAAGTCTATTTACCGATTTATTTTATCTAGATAATTTTATAATTGTCGTTTTCAGTGGCGTTTCACTCTATTGGTTTTTGCGTTCTCGTTCATATTTTCTTGGTCCTTGTATGCTGGAATCTGGTACCTGATCGTGTATTGCCATGGGGATCTCCTACCGCAAAATATGCCACATTTACAACCAGAAACTGGAGGGTGAGTTTAAATAAGTTATAATATGATACATACGATAAGAATTCAAAACGACATATCACCTCCGTAATTTTAACCAAATCTTGAAATGATATTGTATAGTAAATTAAATATCTAATAAATAAGAAAATATAAGAAAATAAGAAAATAAAGAATAAAGTTTGTATTGTATAAGAGATAATAGAGGAACCCGTAATAAAATATACTTTGGTTTTAGAAATGTTACAATATTTCTAAATTTACAAACTCAAAAATATATGTTAAAATTAAGTATTTATAAGGCTTAAATAACCTATATAATACAGGTATACAATTTTAAAAAAATAGTTCATGATATTGCTTATCATTGATGATATTTTCTTAAATTTACAACCAGACATATATAAATAGTTACAAATATCAATACAGTCTTTCAATTCTACGTAATCTATCAAGATTTGCCGAGCAGATTATGGAAAATATTTTAATTTCTCTTTCATTTCTCAACAGATATTCAACGGACCTTGACCTAATATCAAAATATTTTTAGATAAATAAATGGTTATTATTAAATTACAGGTGGAAGCCTTGCATCGTAAATATTTTTGGCTTCGCGTCTTGCTTCCTATTCAGTATTGAGACTCAGCACACAATCGGTTATGGGTCCAGACATACGACGGAAGAATGTCCCGAAGCCATCTTCGTCATGTGCCTTCAAAGCATCACGGGAGTTATTCTTCAGGTAAATTAATATCTTATTAAAATAATAAGTCAAAGTTTATGTTCTATTTTAGTTTTTACTATAAAACACTATTTTATTGAAAATTGAAAGCTCATTAAAAAAATATTAAATAATTATATTAAAACCAAAGAATAAATGAAAAACAAACATTTGAATAGTTTTCTACGACTGATATACGGCGACTAAATATGAAACTTAGCTCTATATAATAATTATGGAGTGTGAACTGTTTGCTGATTCAAAGCAGTTACGTTAATTTAAATTAGGCTAACATAAAATAGGTTAAACAGTTAAAAACTTAATTTTTTAATTTCTCGCAACAAATTCCAATTTATCTGACAAAAATCCTTACAAAAAAGGATTTTTTGTAAGGATTTCATAATACAAATATCAACTCAATATCTGTATTTTGAATATCACCAAAAAATTTTCAAAAAAGATACAAAACTGATTGGCATATATATATATGAAAAGATTAAAAGATTAATTCGACGTTTTTATCAAGCAAGCTAATTTAAACTAGGAAAGAAACCATTATAATATTGAGGTCGGTCGAAATCCCTTAGAAAATAATAGTAATCAAGCGAATTCATTGCGGATTTAGTTAAAATCGACTAGAAAAATAATAAAGGATCAAACGAATTTTGAATAGAAGAATGATGATGATGGATAAAAGCCACAAATAACACGCTATATACGTCTTTTGGAAGCAAAGTTTGTTTTTATATATTTACTGATGCATTTAATTAGTATTTGAATCTCAACGAAGGTAAATTACTCAGCTAGATCTTTTTTTAGATTTACCAAGACGTAAACTAAATCTGGGAGTAATTATCACAGTCCGACGATTTCGAAGTGAATTTGTTAATAAATCGAGAAAATAATTTCAAGATTTTTTTTATATTATAGCGTATGTGAGTAATAATATACATAATAGTGCCTCTTGATGCCAATTTGGCACTTAAGGTAGTCACATTTGCGGTCACATTGTCCTTCTCCTTTCATGTGGTGGGGTCAACTAATCACCCCCCCCCGATGGGATTTCAACCCATAACTACCGGCTTGTTAGGCGGTTATTCACCCGCTAAACTACGAAAGAAGTGATTACGTTCGCTTGAAAAATTGCTTTGAAGATAGAAGGAATTAAATTAGTCGTACAAACAAGCCAACATACGTGTGATATAATAATATACGTTATTATCCCATAAGATCGTGTGACAAAAGAGAATGTTCATAAAAAGAGCATCTAACGGTCTAACCTAACCTAACATAACTAACCCAACCTAATCTATCCTAACCTATCCTATCCTAATCTAACCTAACCTATCCTAATCTAACCTAACCTAACCTAACCATGCTATTTTGTCTATAGACCATAAATATAGTATATAAGACACTTGCGAATCAACATTATGTTCGTTGTAATTGTTATCTTCAAAAGGGATAATTAAAAAGAAATTGTTTTGTTTCGGTGTTTATTCAAAACATTTGTCAAACTAAATACATCCTCCATTGAAATAAAGAAGATCAGCGTTGAATTAAGCAGGTTGCCTTCCGACAGAGTATTAATTAGGCTCATTTAAAACTATCTCGTTTAGCATAAATATGAAATATGTTATAGAAAATTAGAATTGTCAGTCAATATATTCACGGTTTAATGGTTGAAATCTCCAGTTATCACGCACAGGTTCGAATCTCGTCAAAGCAAACCCAATTTGGCATTGCGTGTATAAGGAACCTTATTCTAATGAAGCTTACCTCTTTATTTTAACGAAGTGACCTCTTAAATTATGTAACTAAGTAAATCTCCCATGCTTAAATCTATGAATGAATGATTCTTAAGTACAATAAAGATTTTCTTCATTTGAAGGAAGTATTTTCTTCATTTCATTGAAGTATTTTGAATTTATTTCATAATTTATCTCAAAATATAATTTCACTGTTAGTGAAATGACATTTGTGATATCGTTCATTAAAGATACGAGTGAGAAATAATTCCCAAATTATTAGCGATAACTTTGTTAATTTTTGTATCTGTTATTGTGTGAATTTAGGCCTTCATGGGTGGTGTAATCTTTACAAAACTGTCGAGACCGAAGAAGCGAACTCATACTCTGATCTTCTCTCGCGACGCTTGCATTTGCCAGCGTGACGGCGAACTCTGTCTCCTCTTCAGACTCGGAGATATGAGAAAGTCTCACATCATAGAGGCTCATTTACGGGTACAGATGATAAAGGAGAGAGTTACTGAAGAAGGAGAAGTTATACCTTACTACCAGTATGAGATGGATGTCGGCTACGACGGAGGAGAAGATCGTATTCTCTTCATTTGGCCTATGACGATAGTTCATAAAATTAATGAAGATTCTCCGCTTTATAGCATGAATGCCAGGGACATTATCGAGGGCAAGTTCGAAGTAATCATAATGCTGGAAGGTGTGATCGAAAACACAGGTAAGTTAATTATATGCGAATGGAATTTGAAAAATAGAAACCAATTGATTGAAAGGAATAATTATTGTAATTATTTTAGAATAACTTTATATCTGATATTTAATAAATGTATATTTGAGTGACGTTTCGAATCGTTAAAGTAAATTGATAGATATATGACCATCGAAAAAAAGGTCTAGCCTCGTCAATAATTTTTGACCAGCTTGACCTTTGGAAGGTCGCCCAATTATAACATTATATCGATTAAAGTTGCGAGCAATAATGTGACCATTATCTTCTGTGCCCGGTGATTACGAACAAATCGCGTGATAAGTGGGGACAGAAAGAGGGAACATTCAATTAGTTGATTACGTACTGTGTATTCTTCGCTTTCTCCGTCGTTTTCTTCAATTAATCAGAGCTCTTCATTTTCCGAAACGAAACTTGGAGAGAACAATGAGATTTCGATTTTTTTTGTTTTTATTTGTCAGATTTCAGATTATGAGCAATAAAAATCATCCATTTTTTTATTTATAACTTTGTAGGACCGATTTTTTTGATAGATTTCATCAAAATTAAAAATACGGGATGAGTTTCATTATTTTATAGTTACTAGATCCAGTCGGAATTGAGTAAATTTACCGATACCGATTCCACCCTAAACTCTCAGAGTCGGCAACTCTAAAGAGAAGTCCGGTTATAACAGTCAACCTTTTCCACATTGAAATTATAAATCCATATTGAGTGTATAAATTATTCCTACCTGTGTGTGTAATTAACATTTTGATCCACACCTGTCGGTGATGACAGGTGGTCGAAATTGATTATTTACCGCACATCGGTATAATTTATAAAGTTAATTTATTTCACTTTAGATAATCTATTATTGTAATATATTTGTATTAAATTATACGACCAACAATTTTACTTAGATTCTTTCAAAACTTCTAAAAAAATTTCGTTTTGTAATTAGAGATAATTTTTTTATTTTAAATTTAGTTGTATAAAACGGCCGAAAATGGAAGGTTGCACCTTTCCAAATATTGCTATAAAAAATGTAATAATAAGATAGATGTCTTACAAATCCTAAGTTTTCTAATTAGGAAACGAAACAAACTTTCAGAAGCTTAGAAAGAATCATGCTTGCTATCCATACCATAATGGTGGTGGGTTGGTGTGGATGGCAAATATGGTCTGCGGTCGTGC
>JAJNBT010083470.1:0-12383 GCA_028455955.1 Notopais sp. p TS-2021 | reverse complement strand
AGCGAGCCCGAGAAAACCCAGTGTTTGTGCCATGGGTAATAACACCGCTTGAAAAGGAATAAAACACCCTAACAACATCAATGCAAAAAACAACTCACAACCTTTAAAGCGCCACTTTGCTAGGATATAACCATTAATCGCACCAATTGCTGACGCTAAAAACACCGCCGGCACCGTGATTAAAAAAGAGTTAATAAAGTAGTCTTTTACCCCTTCGCAACGTAACCCAGTACAAGCTTCACCCCATGCTTTTATCCAAGGCTCTATGGTTGGTTCAAGTGGTGGCATTAATAAATTACCCGCACGAATTTCGCCGAGTTCCTTAAATGAAGCAAATAACATCACCACTAACGGTAATAAAAAATAGACCGCAGAAATAGCGAGTAACAAGTACATAAAGAAGCGAGAGCTAGCACGTTTAAAACTATCGGTTGTTGCATATTCGATTATTGCGTTCATTTTTGACTCCTTATTTCACTGTATAAATAAGGGACTAAAATTGCTAAAAACCCCATTAGCGTAAGCATCGAACTTGCCGTACCCACACCAATTTGACTACGGGCAAAGGTAAATTCATACATAAAGGTTGCGGGTAAATCACTTGAATAACCCGGACCACCAGCGGTTAATACCATCACCAAGTCAAAACTTTTAATAGCAAGGTGCGACAAAATAATAAAGGCACTAAAAAACACCGGTCGCATCATCGGCATAATAATGCGCCAATATATTCGTGTCATGGTTGCGCCATCCATTTGCGCAGCTTTAATAATAGAACCATCAACGCCACGTAACCCTGCCAACATTAACGCCATCACAAAGCCAGAGGCTTGCCAAACAGCCGCAATTACAAGGGTGTAAATAACGTAATCCGGATCAACTAACCAATCAATTCTAACGTCGGTAAAACCTAAACTGTGCGCGATTTTTTGCAAGCCAGTTTCCGGATTTAGTATCCATTTCCATGCTGTCCCCGTGACGATCAGCGATAGCGCCATCGGGTATAAAAAGATAGTACGAAGCACGCCTTCCATACGGATTTTTTGGTCTAAAAAAATCGCTAACAGTGTGCCGATAACAATCGAGCATAAAATGAAAAGCACACCAAAAATAATGAGATTTTGGTAAGCTACATTCCACCGGTCAATGGCAAATAATTTAACGTAGTTACTAAAACCAACAAACTCATAGTTGGGCATCATTCTAGATTTAGTAAAAGAGAGCACGCCAGTCCAAATAATGAACCCGTAAATAAAAACAAGGGTCATCAGCATGGTTGGTGCGAGTAATAATTTGGGTAATAGTTGCTGTAAACGTTCTCTAATAAGGCCATCTTGACGAGGCTTATCAACGCTTGGTTTTTTGGTTATGGCATTCATAATCATCCACATTGATTGTTGAATAGAAGCCAACAGCAGAACACTGTTGGCGAACATTGAGCGAGATTACATTTGCGCAGCTTTAATAGATTCGCTTAGTTCCTTCGTTGCTTGCTCAGGGGTTATACGGTCGTTATTAAAAAAGTTAGTAACAACATCGTAAACCGCGCCACTGACATCGGGTGTCATGGCCATTGAATGTGCAAAACTAGGCATTAATGTGCCTGCTTTAGACGCTGCTTTAAAGTCTTTCATGGATAATTTTGCGCAGCTATCGTAACGTGCTAAAGACACATCAGGACGAACCGGAACAGAGCCTTTACGTAAGTTAAACTCTTCTTGGAACGTTTTAGAAACTAATAACCTAGCCAGTGTTTCTTGTGCTTTCACATTTTCTTTGTCTTGGTTATCAAACATCATGAAGGCATCCACATTGAAGGTGAATGAATCAGCGGTACCCGGTACGGCAGCACAAACATAATCGACGCCAGGTTGTTTACCTGCGGCCGTAAATTCGCCTTTTGCCCAATCCCCCATAATTTGCACAGCGGCTTTACCTTCAATAATCTGCGCAGTCGCTAAATTCCAATCACGACCTGGCATACCGCCATCCATATAAGATTTAAGTTGTTTGAAACGTGCAAAAGACTGTGTCATTTTTTCAGAACTGAGGGCTTTCTGGTCTAATTCAACAAACGCTTTTTGATACCAAGCGGCACCACCGGTACTTAATGCAATTTGCTCAAAGACCGTTGCGTCTTGCCAATCCTGACCACCGTGAGAAAAACCAATATAACCCGCTGCTTTTGCGCTATCTAAAAAGCTAATTAAGCCTTTCCAATCACTGGGTACTTTGCCTTTATTGACTTCATCAAGAATTTTTTTATTAATCCACATCCAGTTAATACGATGCACGTTGACGGGCACCGCAACATAATGCCCCTTGTATTTATGAATATTGGCAATGTTATCAGGCAGTAACTGGTCCCATTTTTCAGCAGCTGCCACCTTGTCTAGATTCGCTAATACATCTAATTCGCCCCATTGTTGAATTTCAGGGCCAGAAATCATTGAAGAGGAAGGAGGATTTCCAGAAATAACACGCGATTTTAATACCGTCATCGCCGTTTCACCGCCACCACCAGCAACCGCAAAATCGGTCCAACTATGACCTTCTTTTTGCATCATTTTTTGCAGTACTTTAAGTGCAGAGGCTTCACCGCCAGATGTCCAATAATGTAAAACTTCAACTTCACCGGCGATAGCGTTACTAGACAACGCGCCTACGAGTAGTGATGCTAAAAGCGTTTTATTAAATTTCATGTTATCCATCCTTGTATGTAATTAGTTGTATCAAGCTAAGCAGCCCTGATGAGCCAACTTAATATTCAAATTGCTTGAATCAATGAAATGCATTAACAAATAACAACATCTCACTAACACCCTATTAACCTGACAGCTCCCCCGCGAATAGTCACTTGATTAAAAGTAATACTTTGTAACATTCGTGGCGTGCAAATGTTACAAAGCAAAATAATGACAACATGAGAAAAAAGGGAACCTTGATATAAGACTTATTCCACCGCCTTGTACAGGCCCACTACTGCTGAATAAAAGCGTCAAATTGTGTACATTTTTAACAGAGAAATAACCACGTTGGGTTATGTAACATTGCTTCATAACACTTATTTATATCATCGCTCATAACATCAAAATGACACGCCCGCGCACATGACAATGAATCGCGTTATTAGAGGTTTATCACTGTCATTAAGGCAACAAAGCGTGGGTAGGATTTTGATATGTGACGATAAGGCTTATTTATTTAGCGCATTCACCAAATGGATATTAACGATGAGCCCACCTTCAGGATGATTATCGAGTAGTACTTCGCCACCCAATTTTCGAATGTTTAAACGTGCAATGCCTAATCCGAGGCCAGTCCCTCCCGTATAACGATTTCTTGAGTGTTCAAGACGCGTAAAAGGATTAAAAGCCAGTTCATATTGATCCGGTGGAATACCTGGGCCTTCATCTCTTACGCTGATGGTTAAAGAGTCCCCATTTTGATGAGCCACAATAGTGCAACGTTGCCCATAAAAAATGGCATTTTCAATAATATTACTCAGCGCTTGTTTTAATTTTGACGCTTGGCTGAAAAACACAATATCAGGCACCTTCATTTGAATAATGTCTTTACCATCGTTAAGTGGTGTTATTACTTCAGTTAAACATTCGCGTAATACAAGTTGGCTAAAACTTTCACCTTGGTGCTGTTCTTTAAGTGAATTTAACGCTTCTTTAACAAGATTATCGATGTGTTCCATGTCATTAATAAGTGCCGCTTGGTTGGCATGTTCAGCCATCATTTCAACGCGTAATCGCATGCGTGTGATCGGTGTTTTAAGATCATGAGACATCGCAGTAAACAGATTTTCACGTGTAATAAGATCTTCTTGAATCTTATGTTGCATGAGGTTAAAAGCGCTCGCGGCGGCTTGCATTTCGGTTGAGCCGGTTTCCGGAATGGGTGGATGAGAAATATCTTCAGAAATTTTTAACGCCGCTCGTTGTAATGCTTTTAAAGGGCTAACTTGTTGTCGCACAATCACAAAGGCAATCAGTAATACGCCGACCAGTAACGTTAATAAATACAACATTTCGTTATAGGACATGAACTGTTGTGGCTTCCGTATTTCATACACGGGCAAAATACTCGCTAAATATAACCACTCACCTTTTTCTAAGGGAATTTGAACCACAACAACGGGGGCAGATAATGGCTCTAATAACAAACGGTTCGACCATTTTTTAGGTAGGTCGATTAAGCGTGTATCTTGCTTATGAACACGTAATTGGTAGGGATCAGCAAAGTCTACATAAACAGACGTATTGGGCAGGTTACTGGATAAAATATCGTTGAAGTTTTCTTCGGTGATACGTTTATCATCACTGTTACTGATAGGGTCTTGAAAAATGCGTTCTTGGTTAAGGCTGACATAGAATCGCGTACCGCCCATCTGTCTTAATTGGTCGAGTACAATATGTCGATATTCACGTGGTAAGGAGGTAAAAAATTGTACGGTGCTCAACATACGATAGGCAATATTTTGACTGACTTTATCTATCACACTGACATGAAGCTGTTTTTCATGGTAACGCCACACACCATAACTTAACGCCTGAGTACTCATAATACCAATGACTAAAATTAACAGAATGCGATAACGTAACGACATACTCCGACTTAATTTTTTAATCATTTATTGAGTCACAGTATCAACATGTGCGGTAAAGATGTAACCAACACCACGGATAGTCTTAATTAAATGTGGATGTTTAACGTTTTCTTCTAAGCGTTGCCTTAAGCGTGAGATGTGTACATCTAAACTACGATCAAGTGGCGAAAGTTCACGGCCACGAGAGTGATCAAAAAGTTCATCTCTGGAAAGTGTACGATTGGGATTTTTAATAAAAAAGGACAGGATGCTAAAGTCATACTGACTTAAAGCATGATGCGTACCATTTTCATGATTAAGCTCACGGGATTGATGATTAAGCGTCCAGGCACCAAAATGGCTGATTTGTTCAATATTATGTTCCGCCTGAGAGTGCTCAGAACGACGTAATATCGCTTTAATTCTAGCAATTAATTCCCTTGGATTAAAAGGCTTCGCCATATAATCATCAGCGCCAATCTCTAACCCGATAATGCGGTTAACATCATCGGCATTTGCGGTGAGCATGATAATAGGAATATTAGATTGTACGCTGAGTTTTCGGCAAATTGAATAACCATCCTCCCCAGGTAACATGATATCTAACACAATAAGATCCACAGGATGTTGTGCTAAATATTGATATAATTGCTCGGCATTCTCGGCTGTTGAGACCAGAAAACCTTGGCTACTCAAATAGTCATTTAGTAAATTGCGAATGTCAGCGTCGTCGTCAACCACCATGATTCGTTTACTCATCGTTACTCCCTCAACCAATATGATAATCACCTTGAGCATGCACATCCGTGTCACATTCGCGCAGCATATCAAGGCAGTGTTACATGGTGTAGAAACATAGGGTAGCCAATAAGTAACAGAAACAGATCTGCCTCGCAAAATGCACGAAGCAGTATCAGGCGATGAATAAGGACAGAGTTGAGAAGCAGGAAATGAAAGCTTATTAAATGAGGCGCAACGAGAAAGCATCAATTAAAGGTAGCAATTGTCCCCCCGACTGAGCGCAACGCAGTGCTTCGTGGTAATAATTTTTGGACTAAAATCCACCCACGACTAGCAAAAAAAGTAAAAAAAAGGGCAAAACCTTGTTCGGTAATGCCCTTTCTATTTAGCTTTTCAGATTAATCAGAGAGTGATCTCAATTACAGGGTTTCTGTTTCCTTTTCAGGCCAGTTGCTCATTGGGAATGGCTGAACCTCACTGTTATAAGTGAGAAATAACACCACCTGATATTGATAAACACTCAAGCTTTTACCGAATCCCAGTAAATTTTCATTAACTTTTCCAGTAAATAACACCAATAAAAACTGCAGTAAAACGACCGCCATAGTGACAAACTTAGCCATGCCCATCAAAAAGACAAACAGCAACATAAACAAACCACGCATCCAGACACTACGATCTTTATAACACTTCTCTTTTTCCTCGTTTATTGTTGTCTCTTTTTCGTTTTCATTTTCTTTTTGATTTTGATTTTCGTTTTGATTTTCACTTTCGTTTTGCATTATCGTTTCCTTTTTATGAGTGATTGTAAGTTTGGTATTTATCAGCCTATTTGCAAAGTGATTAAGCAGTCAAATATTGATTCCATGCGCTGTGGTACATCTGTTTAGACTGTTGTCTAAGTTTAGTAATCGATGCCAATTCTATTTCACTTAACGCGCGATTCTCATTTAACTGCATGCGCTCGATATGTTGAATCTGTTCATAGTTATCATGCTCTTCTCCGTTTTTAATAACAGAGAACGCTTCAAGGTGTATTTGTACTTCAGCGACAATTTTGCTTTCAGGTAAACGCACCAACAAATTTAAATCTCGGTAACCCGAGGCTCTAGGCGTTTTAAAACGATTTTTAATGCGTAATATCTGTATTTTTTGTTCAATTAATTCAAAGGCATTCATTAATGAAGCCACATCTTGCGCAACAATGGAGGTACGCGCTAAATCGGTAATTTTCTCGCTATTGCCCGCCAATTTACGGTTGATTTTATCAAGAGCGCGCGGTTGTGATTTAACACCAGAAGAATGCGTATTGGTGCCCGTTGCTAACGCAATGCGTTCGGTTATTATTTCCAGCTCGCTTTGACCTACAATCGCATTTTGATAAAGCAGGTTAAATTCATTGTAAGGTTGTTTAATATGGCTCGATTGGAATGGTTTAACCGCATAAAGACCAGCAAGATCCTTAGTATGGTTATTTCTACGGTTCGGCTGACTAAAAGGTAAAAGCTTATTTGCATCAATATGGCTAGGCAGCTTTAACGGTGCAGCATTAGCTTGCGAAGAGACGGCCAGTAATACAAAGAAGGCTTGCAGTAACTTATTCATTAATTCACCCTATCTAAACGGTGCCAGAGCATTCTGACTACACTATTAGATATAAAGACTTAATATGTCTAATTCAAGGTTAGAAAAGTAAAGAAGTGTAAACATAAGCAGAAAAGGTCATTAAAAGCTTAACAGTGTGATCTTAGTCTTGTATTTCTGTTCATTAAATAGCCTTAGTAACATTAACCCTAATATGAAATCAGACTTAATGACCGTGCCAAAACGCATCATAAAACCTAATTCTCCTAATGTTAAAGCGAGAATTGTGGTTGCATCTAAAACCGTTAGACAGCAAAATTGCGTTCATCTCCAGTGACTCCAAACAAAGATAAAGGCAAAAATATGCAACAAGCACTTCCGATTACCATTGTGGCCGATGGCCAATTTTCAAAAGCACTTAAACCCTTGTTATCTGAACTGGAGATGTGGATAAATTTTCAAGCGTTAAAATCAGATTGGTACGGCAATGAAGCATGCAGTTTACTATTTGACTTTAGCCTGATCAGAACATTGGAAGAGAAAACACAACATCTAAGTGCAGATAACTGGACCATCGCGCCCGGCTTTGCTTATCATTACGACAGTAGCAACTTAACCACCATTGCATTTATTGCCGTCGAAGATTTGATTAAGCAGGGTGTAGGTATTGAACAAGGCATAAAAGCGCGATTAACAGCGGTCGCCAATATCATTGCAACACAACATGGTTTAATCGCAATGCCTTCGGTTTGATTTTGGCTTTTACTTGTCAAATATGGAAAAATTCAACGCTGAAGTGCATAACGTCAAACTAGCCCCAAGTATTTACCGCTAAATATCAAATTGAATGACTTGTGAAAATAAAGGAAGTAATTCGAGATTTAGTGGTAATTTTTTACCATTTTTATAACGATGAGGATCAACGGTAGCAAAACCAAATAACGTCATAAAACGATGAACTAAACGAGACTCGATAATAAGTTGTAGCTCTTCTTGTTGAGTAAAAAACTCAATCTCAGGTAATTCAGCTTGTAACCAAGGAAAGGCTACATTAATCTCTTCACATAATTGCTCTACATTGCCATGTTGTTGCAAGCGCCAAAAACAAAACAGACAACACATTGAAATCATGACGTCATCTGGAAAGCCATCCAAATAACCCCAGTTAAATTTCTCAATATAATTTTGTAATAGAGGCACAAAGAAAGCATTTACCCCCTGTTTTTGATAATGGGTATCTCCCTTTTTGGTCAGACTAAAATAACCTTTTTGTAGCTTAATAAACCCCGTTTGTTGTAATAAAATACGTGTAACATGCAAAGCATTAAACATACTTTCATTATTACCTGAAAATTCACTAATACTGGGATCTGTTTCGTATTTAGCAACCGCTAAATTACTCAATATAGATGCCGCTTTTTTAACTGTTTTTGCCGGCAGGTTGCCTTTAGTTGTTGCTTTGAGTTTTCCACCACTTTCTAAAATATCAGTGATAATGACTTCAACATAAGCTAATAATGGCGCGTCTATTGGCAAAATTTCAGGCGCATTGATACTAACATTTAAAGCTTTTAAACAGTCATCATGCAGCCAACTGTGCATTAATACTGGTGATAAACCACAGAAATCGTCCACTTCTCGGTTATTTTTCAGTTGAGTTTTGTGCTTCATAACAAGTTGTAAACCTTCCATTGATAAATCAGGATTCATTGTGACAATGTCGACCAACTCGCTTGGAGTGGTTATATACATCAACATTAGCCATTATTTTTCTCTTTTAATTGATCCAAGCTAGGCAAACCGATATCGATAACAGTCAGTGATTTATTAAACAAATTAAGGAGTCGTGCGATTAAGACCAGAGTAATCAGCCAATTGTTGTGGCTCCACTTTAGTTTTTTCTTTCCAATAAAATAATCTCAGAAAACATAACAACGAATCCATATCCCCCCCTACCTTTTGTTCTCTATACTCACCCAATAACAAAACAATAGCGAATCGAGTGATTATAGTTAACATTTTGATATTTAAGTAGAATACACAGGCAGCATACTGAACCTACAAATTTGTAACCCAGACAGCGAATTAAAATTATCAAGAATACGATATTATTCATCGGTTAAAATATATGATTTATCACCTTGATCACGCACTTTAATGCCAGATCATTAGAATGAACAGTGTCAATATAATAGTTTATCAACGCTAACCTCTTCTCTAAATGAACGACTCCAAAACATAACACCAACTGGGAAATCGCCATCAAATCCATTATCTGTAAAATCAGGGGTAACAATTTCGTAGAAGTAGCTTCTGCTTCTGTGGCACCTGGTTTAGTCTCATAAGCTTGATCAACATATGTTTCATTGATTCGAGTATCAATAGTTTTTTCGATAGCATCAAAACGCTTAATGGCCGATTGGCAATACTTTTTATCAGCTCCCTACTTGGCGATGTTTTGTATATAGCCCATAGATTGCAGATGCTTTGTCTCTGCATATTCGTGATTTTCACACAAATTAATGAAATAAATTATCACTTACAAAACAAACAACCAAATAAATGTGATTGACGTCACACTTTTTGCTGTTAGTATACTTTCCTCGCAATGAGGTATGACCTCTAGCATAGTTTTTAAAAAATTAATTTATTTCAAATCAATAAGGTTCAATATGTTTTCAATGATCAAAAATGCAATGACTTACGGTAATACAAACGCATCAGCAAATTACGGCGCTTTTTCTTTACGTTCTCTATCATCAGTGACAGTAACTACTTACAGATATTACTAATAGTATTGGGCGTTAACAGTCGCCGATTCACGTAAAACGTGACACTAATTAGTTGTGTGACTGTCCCATTATTATGTTTCTTTCCTTATCTCGATTTACCCCCTCTTAACATCATCTACTGTTTGAATAAGTCCACCCTGTAAACGAGCGTATCGTTAACTCAAAACGTCTGCATCATAATTGTCCATTTAATAAGTGGATTAAGGCACAGTGCCCTTCTTATTTTTAACCTGAATCCAATTTTTCCCATTTTTACTTAATCGCCTAATCCTCTTGTGTTGAATTAGTAGCGTAATGGCTTGCCCAAAAACCAGATCGGTTAAATTTAAATCGGTTTTAATTGAAAATAATCCTCTCGGTTTTTTCAGCTTTTGAAGTATTTTATTCTCAATCTCCGAATTCTTTGATGCCAGTGGCAACGCTCGAGCGTCTTTCATTTTTGGATGAGTGTTTTTTTTCGAAGGCGTGTTTTTCTTAACCGTTTTTTGATTAGCGCTGATATTTAAAGGGGTCGATGATCGCCCTGTATGTTTAACCGATTCTACCCGACAAGGGTAACCGGAGAGCGTACATTGGAATTTAAACGCTTTTATCAAGTCTTTATCGTTAGAGAGGAAAACAAACTCAACACCTTGCTCTGCATTGTTAGGCAGCGATACAAGCACCTCAGCGAGCTTTGCGATGATATAAAAGTCTGCTTGATTCTTGCCCTTTGGATAACCCGTAAGATAGTGAAAACCGACTTCCTCACAATAAACTCTTGCTGGATATGAAACAGAGAAAACAAACACTTCATCATCGACATCACACACGACCTGCTTAACGGACGTTAAACCTGTATTTTCTTCATCAACAAATATCTTCTTCATAAAACCTCATTAACGGATGAAATTATGAATGACAAAATTTATGACCTACTAGAAATATGGAATACACTGACGCGTAAATCAACCTAACGCGCAGCCTGTTTTTGGGTTTGGGATCAATACCCACTCTGTACGTCAATATAGGGTTGGAAAATAGACCTGTCTATCTCGCATTTAAAATACGCAAATGCCAGATCAATAAGCAGAAGCAAACGCAAAAAACGCGTTCATTTAGTACGGTCAGTTTATTGAATGAAATTTTAGTATATTGAATAGTGGCCATGACGGCTAAAGGGTTAACTGAAAGGGTTTCTAAACGAGGTTGTGTTAGTTGCTTCACCCCTACTTTGGTTAGTTTTAAAGGGGGAAATATAGTTACTTTACGAGTTGATTTGGGAAGTGATGAAGTAAGAAAAAAGGAGCAAAAAGCAAGTTTTGCCCCTCATCATTCATTTAGGTATTAAGCTTTCTTCTTGCTTTTACTTTTACTTGGCGAAATACAACTCATAAACGATTGCACATCGGTCATATTTCTTGGTTTTAATGCAGCTAGTTCAGTGAAAAGATACTCAGAAAACTTCAACGTAGCCTCATAGGTTAGCCAATTAACTTGCGCCTTAAAGTTTATTTCAAAGCCACATAACGCCGAAGCATGCTGGGTTATATTGGGTTTAATAAACAAGTAACGCTCAGGCTGCATAACAAATAGAAAGTAAGACACCGTGGACCACTTAGCGATATCCAGCTCTTCTAATACTTGAATAAAACTCACAAAACGCCCTTGAAGCGGCTCTTTACCATACAACAATTTAAAAAGAGAAAGTGAGAACTTTTTCTGTGATTTTGGGCTTGATAGTGCCTGTTTTAACTCTGTTTTTTCAGCCGTAGGAATCAGCTTACTGGCATTCACTACCGCCAGTGCATTAGCAGTCATCTGTTGGTAGTCAGCCGCAATGATGCAATCAATGACAACTTCTTCATTTAACAGTTTTTGTGCCTGTTTGTGTGCTTTTTGATGATCGTTATTGAGCTCTTTTTTTAAATCTTCCCCATAAAATCCGTCGGGGAAACGCGTTAAAAAGCAAGCGATTGATTGCTTTAAACTTTGATATTTAACTTTCGAGACACTCGTTTTACTGTATAGGTTATCTAAAACAACATCACGCGCATCTTCATAGTTTACATGCACAGGTTGAATATGCTTTAAAGATAAAGATTTCTCGCCGACACCAACAAAAAATATTTTAACGCTGTCTTTATCACTATCTGCAAGTACCTGTCCCAGGCCCCAATCTACAAGCTTTGGATGCCTTACACGTTCACCCTTTTTGTACTCCACGATCGAACTCCTATTGCTAACTGAAATTTATAGTAGAGAAAGCGTAGTATGTTGGCCTTATATAAGCAAGTCAGTAGACAAGTTTATGACAACAAATATTGATCAAGTTCATTATAGAATCAATCATTGGTCCTTCACACTGCCATTAAATAGAAGCTGAACCGTCAGGCTCAACGATTACCTTTATAAAAAGAGAAAAACACAAAATATGACCCCCTGATAGCTCATTAAAAATGCTTACTGTCGCTTCGCTACAGATTGATATATAACGCAAAAAAATGACTCAACCTATTTTTATTCACTTTCAGACAAGTATTGCTCGAACAAACATTTAGAATTTGCTATATTCCCCCACCCTTTGGATTTCATGAGTTTTTCTTTAACTTGTGACCTCGATCAAAGTGGTAAACTTTACTAACCGGAGTTTGCAATGAAAGTTCGTGCATCCGTAAAAAAAATCTGTC
>JAJNBT010083223.1:0-13449 GCA_028455955.1 Notopais sp. p TS-2021 | reverse complement strand
ATAAAGAGAAGAAAACTCTCTTAAGGCTTATTTTAATGACCTATGACCTTAACTTTGACCAACGTAACTTAATGGAGAAAGTCATAAAACCGTATAATTATTGGTCACAGAATTAATTAAAGTAGCTACGAATTGTTTACTAAAATTTGCTTAAATTAAAATAGATGTATTTTTAAAATAATAATACCATTGTAAAATTTTAATGTAAAATTGTAAATAATGAAACCAAATTGTAGATTTTTAGTACAGTACATTGATCTACAAATGTATTATTTTCCATTTTAATATATAATATTTTTCCAAGTATATATTACAGTTTAAAATTTAGATCTATTGTTCTGAACAAATTACGAAATCTTTTTAAAAATATCGCACTATATAAAATATGATCATATGAACAATAAGGTCATGGGTTTTTTTTAATAAAAATTTGATCATGAAAATAATTATAAAAGAGAATCTAAATCATTTCAATATATTTTAAAAACATCAAGAAGAAAATATTAATTTTAAAATTCTATTATTATATTTTTATAATAAAGATGATTTGAACTCTAAAACATCAAAGTCTTGAACGTATATTTATGTGGACTTAATAATCAATTCTGAAAGAGAATCACTCGAAGAAAATATCTTCATTTTCACTGGTGTTTGGTAGAAATTGAAGACATTCTATTGGTGCTCATCGATAGATTCAAAATTGATTATTAAGTGCTTGCGAAAATACATTATTGTTTCACTACTCACTACAGCTTAATACATTCAATATCTTTTGTTACAATGATATATTATAGTTTTAAGTAAGAGTATGCTTTCCCATCGTAAATTTATATAAAAAATACTTTATACTTAAAAATACTAAAAAAAAGGTAGGAAAATATCTTTAGAAAATTTAAAACGGAACTTTCTTCCTACCAAATTAATATAATTTTCATTTATTAAAAAGTTAAAGTAACTTAGAGGCAAGAATTAAAGTATCATTCAATATACATTTTGTTTTCAAATCACTACTATCAATTGTCTAGAATAAATAAATTACTGTACATTCCTTTCTTCTACGGAGATAATAAAAGTTTGAATACTTCTGCTTAAGCAAGTAAGTATTTTATTGATTTATCGGTTGAACGAATTTGTAAATCATAATCATTGTTCCCAATAAACAGAAATGAAACAAATTTTTTCCATTAAGTTGCGCGCTAAAGTAGAAATTTGTACTTTGTTCTGAGATTTTTTTTAAATATTAGAGGGAACGGTGATCTGTTACAGAGTTGATGATATTAAAGAAAATGCTAATTAGCTTCAGAGTAAGATATTTGTCTATTATTAAGTACTTAGTCAGTAATGACAACAGTAAAATGGTTCTAAAATTTTAGTTGAAATTTTAGGTCTAGATTACGAGTCACCTGATAAAGTTAAAGGCGAGTTCATCTGGCATTGAATTCGCACTTTCTCTAAGACAAACGTCGAACTATTTTGAAAATGCAAGTTCGTCTGGCACAAAATCGAATATGGATTAAAGTTTTTGTTCAAATCGAATTAATGATTACTTGGAAAACTGATATAATCAATAACTAATGATATATTTGTCTTTTTATTGACATACAAATTAAATTCTCCGGCATTTTTTCAACAAATCCAATCAAAACATTTTAATTTAATGCATTCCGAAATTTAATGCATCGGATTGAAATATTATACTTGGATTTATTGAAAAAATAGCTTGGTAGTTTTATTTTTATGTCATTAAAAAGAAAGATATGACAGTCCTGTCAATATTTGTTCGTTTATAAACATCGAACATATACGAATCCATCTTTTGAAAAAGCGTTAATCTGGAGATCCTGAATCCAAATTTAAGAATTTAATTTAAGACGTATTTTCGCGTCCACTATAAACCCGATCTGGATCGGGATAGACTAGTCTAAAATATAGACGACCAATAAAATCTCTTCAATTGCTGATGACGACCAATCACAGTCGATTTACTCAATAAACCGATTCTTATTCCGATCAAGATCGGCTTTATAGAACACACGAAAATACGTCTATTGTCTCTGAAAATGTGAATCTAATAGCCAGTCAAACACGCCTTAATTAATAATGCGTTGATAGTTTTTGTATTCAGAAATTTCTGATGTTAAAAGAATAAAAGAATACGATCCAGGGCCATATTTCAAAGATAATATCGAACCGTTTTCTGGCGCTCAAGATAAGTTTGTGATTATCCTCTTAGTGTTCTTGGTCGCACTGAAAAAAAATTGTACAAATTCAGTAATATGTCTCAAATATATTTAATTGTGTACAGTGCTATATAATTCACTTTTATATTGTATCTGTACTCTCAATAAAAACATTACTTTTGTCGGCAAAGTCGGCATAAAATATATATAATTGCGGGAAAAGAGTAAGTTATTATTTTATTTAATCATCGTCAATAAATTATCTTTCATTGTAATACAGTTCTATTTATTAACTTAAACTAAGTTGCATAGGTGAATACTGTACAAAAGAGTAATACATCACCAACATATTTGAGTTCACAAAATAACTTATTAAATTATCAATCAGAATTCCCATTGGTTAAGTCGTCCTACTGAAGATATTTTGATGGGTGTTTGACTCAAAAACTTATTTACTTGGCAATTTCTACATGCCATATGTATCGATTAATTCAATAATAAAAACTGTTTCTGTAAATCTCAGAGTTTAAAATAGAGATTTCAACGAAGTTCAACCAGTTATCCGAAAAATATGATGTTGCAGTACGTTTTTAAGTTAGAAGTAAAAACAGTCAACTGGACATATATTGCTCTAAAATTAACTGAAACTGGACAATTATGACATATTCTTTCGTTCATTAAATACATATTTATGAACTTGAATAGACAAACACCAAGATAATGACTTCAATTTTTGACGAACATCAATAAAAAACTGTACCGTATGATAGTATATTTTGTTTCTAGAAAACTTTTATTTTCAAATAAAGAGCAGGATAAGACATAAAGACATGAAGATATACGAAGCTGATGTCTTGTTTATATCTGTTTCTATTTTCAACGAAATGTTGATTAAAATTAATTATATTTCTTTGTCTCTGTTCCTATTTTTTTACTCATATCTATATGATTATGTTAAATTAAAATATTAAAGTTGCAGAAACCATGATATTTGCAGTAATTTAAAGGTTTTTCAGAAGTGATATGTATCAGCTATTGAAATTTAGCAATGTACTATAGGTATTTTAATGAAACTACTGATCATTTTAACAAATAAAAATGCTGAACTCACTGGCACATCCGTCATTATAAACTTTGAAATCATCTAGAGCATATCCACCGTTCAAAGAACTGCCTTGTAGAACTACTTGAATTCTTTGATTTGCTACCAAGGAGATTTGTCCGAATTGCCAACCTCCTAATCTGTTCTGAAGTGCTGAATAGCTCCAGATCTGTAAAGCCAGAATAAAAATTATTTATTAAGCTATGAACTTTAGCAATATTAATTTTATATACTAACTCCAATAGTTAATACAGTATTTGTTATTGGAAATACAACCAACAGGTTGGTAAGAAGAACAAAGTTACTGTTATTATCTTACAGATAAGATAAATAACTGAATTCAATGCAAACTAACAAAGAATATATAATATATAAAAGTACCAAATGGTCGTCATTGGAATTGATGATTTGACTCGGGCTCAACTGTGCGTTCCTTTGGTAAACATTCAAAGTGGTATTGGGATCAGCGCCGAAACCGATGAACCAGAATGTAAAGCAAAGAGGTCCAAAATCAATTGTAGGTTCGATCACAGGCGAAACCAATCGGAGACGACGATTCCGATTGTTAGGATTGAAAATATCAAAGTAAATGTAGCCAGCTGCCAATAGAATGTGGAATAATGATCAATAATAATTTACAATTTGTTGAAATTTAAGTTTATATAGTATAGATTGTCGTCAATTTCTAACAAACACCAATGTGTATATGGATTCCATCGATGAAGGGAATCCTAAACTATTACAGATCCGTTATAGTAAACACGAATATACGTTCATTGATTAACGTCAAGTAATAACAAATATATTGAAAATTAACCTGGAGCGCCATAAGTATGATCGTCAATGCTGACTGGTCTTCTGAGGGGGGAAGCGAAGCTGAAGTAGAATTCTGGATCAGTAGTCACGTTGCTCCAGCCGCAGGAACCTCTAGTGAAGGTGCAGTCTCCAGCTCTAACCACAGCGGAATTAGGAACAGCTGGAAATGAATTAACCGATTAAATTTTTATCAATAATATTAACTATTCTAAAATATTGAACTAATTTTATAGAAACAACAAATTGAATACAATTAAATTATTATTTTTCTACATTTAAAAATTCTATATGAATCGTGAGATTCTTTATGAGATAGTATTTTAATTTATTTCAAATTCTTACTGGGGCAGCTGCCTTCAAATATAGAAATATCATCAATAGCGATAGATCCTCTACTATTTGCTGACCCCCAAACTGCTTCTATTACGACTTGGAATTCTCCTTCAGCTCTCAGGGGCGCTTGGGCAAAGTTCCAGGTCAGTCCCTGGAAATTTTGCATAGACCAAATAGGAGTAAGAACAATTGATCCAAAGTTATCTTCTCTCTTCAGGAACGCACTCATGGATCCTAGGTTAGGTTCTGAATCATCAGTAAGAGGTTCGAACATCAAGTACCTAAATTTTAAAAAGTATTTTAATGGAGGTTCAAATCCCTTTCAAAGATATCGATATTTGGATTGCTAGTAAAAAAGTTAATGTACAATTTGTACAATTTGTTATTTTATGCAAAATTATTTACCAGAATGAAATACACTTGATTTGTCTTCTTCCATTAATGGTCGGTGATAAGAACCAAGCTCTGTCTCCTTCTAATTTGTTATCAGGATTTTCCAAAGTCATGTAGTACCCTGATATAAGTTAACAGTTAATATCTTATTCCTAAATGGTGACATTGGAATATGAGAGATCAAAATAGTACTTTGTGTTGTTTAAAGAATAAATTAATTAAGATGTCACGGATATGAATGATTTCTATAACTCTAGAAGCAGTGAACAGTTTCTTAATTAATTTCAAAAAGTATATAGACCATGGATCTATTTAGTGTGCAGAACGCCATCAATCGGCTTCAGGAATTGATAGAAAAGATGACCTTAGTGTGCGAAATTCTAAATTCTAAGTGGAGGTTGGACTTTGAAAATATCTAATTTAGCCATGTTTTATAAAAGGGAAGTAGTAAAAACATTGAAGAAAATTAACTCACCTGATCTTTTTTTCTTAACAAAGACAGGAAATCAAGAGATTAGTTTATTTACAATAGTTATTCAGGAACAAGAATGTAGACATAAGAACTAAGCATTCTAGAATAGATAGGAACTATATTTACATTGCTATGTAACTTAGAAACTGTACAGAAAGGACTCTATTACTCAGACACAATCTCCATAGCTTGAGTGAAGTTCAAAATATACTTGAATGGACTTATATTGAATATAGACTTCAGTAACAAAAATATCGTTAGATCTATAACATTTAGTTATTCTGTTACGATCAATTTATCAGTAGATTTTCAATAGTCCAGGCTTATTTAGATATAAAATAGGTAAAAATAAACTAATAATCGATGATCGTTGATAAAAAATTGCATTATAACTTTAATTGACTCAATAAAATGCAACAAAAGAATGAAAATAAAAATTTAATGTACCGTAGTAGTCAATTGGTACCAAATTTAATCTAAAAATGAGAAGCAAAAGCTATTTTGTTAAATAATTTAATAAGATTTTGGAAAAACAGCAAATAGGAAGAATACGGTTAAATAGACATGTTAAATCTTGAGATTATTAGATTTCTAGATTTTTCCTCATTTTAACGTAGTTTGTGAGAGATTATTGCCAATAATTTTTTTATTAAACAGATAACGGAGTTTTTTGTCAATTCAATATGAACAAAGACAGACAGTTTTTAACTAATTAGTCAATGTGTGAGTTTATTGACTATTCAATTATTCGATAAGAACAAAAATTCTAATGTATAGCAGGTGCATGTGGTGACAAATTGGTGTTATCTAGTGTGCAGTGAAAGCTATTTTGGCTCATTATCCCTGTCAGGATTATATACAAATTTTCTTCATCAACGTTACCTAGCTCGTTTCTACCTGCTTCGCTTCTTAAGCTATGGTCTTCGTTCGGAAATAGTTGAGCGGATGCTTGAATTCTGATGAAGTCAAGATCATCCAATCTCTGTCTGACGGAGGGATTCGACCATCCACAAGCTCCTTCTTCGAATGTACAATCTCCGGATGAAGGTGGTGATGCTGCAGTAGGAAGAGCTGGAAAAAATTGGAATTTTTAGAATGATCAATGAGATTTGTAAAACAAATTTAAATATATTTAATTAACTGTTTACTTGAACAAGGTCCGGATATTATTGTGATGTCATCCAAAGCGATGTCTCCCAGTCGAGGTTGACCTACTGTTCCTTCAAAAATAACCTGTATGCGAAGGACCGAAATTATTAGTTGATAAATTAGATTTCTACGTAATTTACTAACTTAATTATCGAGAGTTGTTGCTGTACCTGAATCCTAAAAGCTTATAGTTCCTTTGTTTTATATTAGGTATTTATTGTATTATAACCGATATGCTTACCTTAAATGGACTGTTAGAAGAAAGTGATAGCTGTCCCATGATCCATCTCGATCCCTGGTTACCTGCTAAAGCCCAAACTACCGATTCTCGACGACTGCTCACATCTTGGACTATCACACGTAATGATCCTACTCCTTTACCAGACATAAATGTGTGGAATCTCATGCATGGTGGATTGTTAGGATCTAGCAAATATTAGAACTTAATTAAACTTTCACGATGTTATGAATCTAAAGTATATAAATTTTATGTTACTGAAAAAGGTAAAGACGAAATAGTGCATATTATGTACCTGTCGCTTGGAAGTCGATGCTCTCTAATCTGGCCACATCGGAAGGTCGTCGTGGGAAAGCAGTATCGACAAAGATGTAAGCTCCACCCAGAGAGTCTCCTAAAGAGCTACTGTGATCTCTAGGAGGTCCAGTTATCGGATTTTGTGTACCTCTTCCCTAGAAATAATATAAGTACAAAAAATAAATAGAAAATAACTTAGTTTCAAATGATATTCTTAACTATACCGATGAAATTAAACTTCATTGTCACAAAAATTGTTTTCATTTTTAATTGTTTCTGGTCAAATAATAGTTTAATTATTAGTTATTTTTAATTTATTAGATTGACTTTATGACTAACCAAAGTCCATTCGAAATCGTCAGTCTCAGAATTAGCCCAGTCACAAAAACCTCCTTCAAATGAGCATAATCCAATGCATTCTGGACCTGACCTTATACCGAGGTCATCTACAGCTATATGACCTCTAAATATATTAAATGGATCACCAATTTTCGCCGGGATTCCTTCGACAATTATCTGAAATTAAGAAAATTGATATTACTGTCGCTTCACAAAGAGCTTCCTCATATGAATGACCCGGTTCAAAACGTTGGTTTTTATTTCAATTGAAATTTCACAAAAAGTTCTTCCATGGAACTAATTGAAGCAAATAAATCTTGATTCATAAAGAAAATAAATGTAATTACTGAATGATTGGCAGTGAAAGTGAACAAAGCCTGTGCTTCCTTCCAATCTCCTCTTGTACCATCTTTAGTTTCCCAAATAACAGTTTCTTCATTGTTATTGCTTCCTTTGACCTTCACCTGTAACGTGTTAGCACTTAGGCCTTCAATCGAATACCAGAATTTCAGGCATTTTCCAGTAGCTCCTGTAGGAGGCATTGGTTCAGACTGCATAATTGCATTCTTGGCGTGAAGACCTGGAACACTCGATGTTTCGTGGAAGGCATACCCACCTTTACATCAAGACATTTTTTATTATTTTTTTGGATATTGAGATGTTGAAATACGATATTCGATTATTATATTTTGTGAACTTTATTGGAGAAAGTAATATAAAGAATACTATTTAAAATATCAATAAAACATATTTCTGTACCTCTTCTGTCTCCAGTTGTATCATTTAGTGGACCACCCACCCATAGAGCATTCAAACCATTTGATAATGTCCAAGATGTTAAAGGACTGGGAATCGTTGCACGGCTACATCAGTCAATGTATTATTTTATTTTTATATCATTAATTACTAAATATTAACAAATTAATAATCATTTTTCAATATAATGCAATCAAGTTCATTTACCTGACTTGGTTTTGGTCGAAATTATTTGGTGGAAACCAAGAACAAAATGTGACATCATCTCCAAAGCCAAAAGTACATAACTGATCATTCTCATCTTCAAAGGCATTGAAGTCTGCGTAATCTCCTTGAGATATTTGTCTTTTAATCTTTTTGTCTCCTGAAGATTCATCACCCGTGCTGTCCTTCTGTCAAGGAAGAATAAAATAAATTTTAATAAGTATCAATAGTTTCCAGTATTTTTGAATACCCGAAATTTAATGAAAAATAATTTATTGACAAAATAAATACTGATTTAAATGTACAAATTATTTCATGAAATAAATTATAGAGATAATTTTATCAAAACATTCTACAGAAATAGTACCTAAACAAAATTCCCTTACTATCTTAATTTCAATATATACTGTATATGATGCCAAGCTCTTTGGGAATAACAAGAACTCATTGGACATATAAGCTATATCAGTATGAATCAAAAACCTACATTGTTGAATGCACAATTCATCATTTGATCTTCAATACGAATCAAGTAAAGAAACTAAATTAATGTATTACAAAGCACGTTTCTAAATTAATTTGGTATAATTTATTAAATTTATCTATAATTTCCCAAAAATGTGATAATTGTTTCAATTTATCATATAAATACAAAGCAATTTACCTTGAAACACAATTGGAACATATAGTTCCACTTCATTAATTATCAATTTATTGATTCAATCGAATTAACAAAACATGACAAAGTTCATTTTAACGGTAAAATAAATACGCGTGCAAGAGGATATCTAATTTTAAATCTCCCAATCTAAAATTAACTGTATATATTTTAAACATATTTATAATTCAAATAAAATATTGTCTTGGGTGTTCGCTTTTTTCCATCTTGACTGACATTTTCTCATTGGAAATATATTCAAATATTGAATAGAAAATACAACATTCTGTTATATAAATAGAAGGTGTTGATAAATTAGCGGAAATCAGAGCAAAGCAATTGACACTTTTTTTTACAAGAAATGAAATATAAAGAAACTCATTAAAACAAATGAATCTGCAGTTTAAAATTTATGGCTTTACATATTGACCTAAATTGCGATATCTCGACGTACATTGATTTAATTGGCAATGTACTTTATAAATAATTTTGATAAATTTTAAGATTAAATCAGTGATTGTTACTGGTGGCAATGAAGACTACTTTAGTGGTCCACAGAAGCATCGCCTGATTTTGTGGTCCATATAAATATTATCAATTTTATTGGTCCATGGAACCATTCAGTGAAATGAAATCGAAAAATTCGCTGGTAAGAAACATGGTTGTGGAGACGGGCCAGTGGCGCCCGAGAAGAATTGTTTGACTCTGTATCCTGCGCCTCACTTTCTTCTATAGTAATTCATAAAAATTCATTTATGACTTTTCTTCTATAAAGATTATTGATTTTAATTAATTAGGTAGAAAATTCCTATTATATAGAGCTAAAAAAACTAATTAATTTTATTATTAGTTTCTTGGATAGAAGTCTGATACTGTACATATTATTTAACAAAATTAGAGATCCACTCTTTTTTATATAGATTCTCTTCTCCAACTTCTGTAAACATAAAATAATTTTTAATTAAGATTATTAGTGCAAAAAGAATTAAAAAATATTTAAATCAAAAAAATTTAATTCTCTTTAATCATTTATCAAAATAAATATAGCCCATAAAATACTTTTCAGTAGCATGCTGATTAGCTAACACAAACGAGTTAAAACTAATGAAAAAGTTAATAAATAATTAATAAATTGTTAATAAATAGTTAATAAATGTTTAATAAATGGTTGATAATAAATAGTTAATAAATAATTAATAAATAGTTAATAAATACTGGCTCGAAAGTTAATTAAATTAACTTTATTTTAATTTTGAAACTTTTACACTGAATACTTTTTTGTGATTTATAGTGAGTTTCTTATACGTTTTCTAAGTTAGAAATTTGATTCGTCATTTTGAATCAAAAATGATCGACTAATGGTCTACTGCCTATATTGAAAGTATTATCCATGCATGCAATGCAAGGAAAGTTATTTAAATATATTATACATACCATGTCCACATATTATTTTTTATTATACGATAATCTACAACAATAGTATTAATTCTTTATACATTATAGGTGAGGTTGCGTTTGATCGCAATATGTAAATATTGAAGTGGCTATGACTGAAGGAATCGTATATATAAGTGATTATATGATCATCAACTATAGTTTTTTAATTAATTGGGGCATAAGTTCTTGCAGGATCTATTTGTGCATCTCCAAAACTGGTTTACTCCATCTGCATTTTACATCAGTTTCGTATTACAATAATTAAAGTCAACTATTTACTTTTTTTTATCATTAGTTTTCTTTAAATGAAGTGCTAAGAATCTGAGAAGGGTGGATTATTTAATTCCGTCATATATTCATTTCACTTTTTAGATATAATAGCAAAGCATTATTCCATTTAAATTGATCTTACTAAAGATAATTTGAAACTTTATCGTTACCAAAATGACCGATAATAAAGTATCCTAGTATATATGTGTCCAGGTACGAAAGTGTCCGGGATCTATAGTATTCAGGGATCCGTTAAAAAAATGGGGCTGAGAATTATGACAAATTTCTTTGATGTATTTAATTCAACTAAAAAGTTGCTGGACTGACCGAATGTAATCACTGAATCATTAAAAAATAAACTTTTTCCAACATACATACATACATGAACATGTACACATACATATATAATTATATGCAATTATATTTATATATAGCAGTAAATAAGAAAAAATCTTTTATTTGAAGCAAGGAAAGTTTTTTTTATTGAATTGTTAACCGTTCAACGACAGTACTTTAATTGTCTTTTTATCCGACGATTAATGGTTCACTTAAGTTCTCAAGTTCAAGAAGAACTTTCAAGGCCAAATGACTTCCATCGGAAGTTTAGACGAAAGTATTCATTGTTCGAAGTAAGTATTCGTAATTCTAAGCAAGTATTCGTAATTCTAAGCAAGTATTCGTTATTCTAAGCAAGTATTCGTTATTCTAAGCAAGTATTCTATTCATTATTCAAATATTTAATTAAGAAATCAATATTTTATTAATAAATATTCACGGAAGGAATTGTACATTTTTTTAAATAAGAACTAAAATCGAGTTCACTTTTCAGTTACTTTCTGTGTGTTTAACGATGCGTGTTTAAATGCATGTACTTTTTTTTCTTGTCGATGCATAGTTCCGTTCTCACTTTGCTAGATATATGATGCATAACTTTTGAGAATTTGACTTTAAACTTAAGATAAATTTGAAATATAAAGAATTAACAACAGTTGATGATCCAATCGAATGTCTTCAATTTCTAGCAAATACCAATAGAAATTGATTCTGGTTCAAAATTTAGTTATTTAGCGAAGGCAAATATAAATATATTTAAAGTCACCGCATCAGAAATCAAATTCTCCTCATATGAGAGTGTCTATGAGAAATGTGTGTCGTAATTTTCATAATAGTAAGAAAAAATGAAAAAATGAAGACTATTTATTAGCTGTTCTTCATATAGTCTGACTACTGTATTTTATAATGTATTATAATTATTTCCTATTACGATTATTCTCTTCTATGTATAGTTTCTATTTTGACTATTCTGTACTATACGTATTATCAACTATGACTATTTCACTATATATGACTATTTTATATAATGGTTAGGTTAGGTTAGGTTAGGTTATCAACTATGACTATTACCATTTCGAAATTTTCATAGTAAAAATCAAAAAAGTGATTTGTATGAGAAAGTCGAATATTCGTAACATCCATAGTCATAAATATATAAATTCAATATAAAATTTATTAAATGATACGGCTGGAATTTCTAGATATAAAAATTCTTATCATTCATGCATGACAAGGTTTATTTCCTAATCATTATCAGTTTGTAAAGACTATTTACGAACATATTTTAAAGTTTAATTTTGAATATTATAATATTATTAAAGTATTAATTAACTGTTTAAATATATTTAGAATGTTCCTATATAATCATGCATAATTTAATTTTAATTTATTTAACTAATTGATTTAAATTTCTATTCCATACAATATTATTAATTTGTTAAGAATATATGACTTTTAATAAGGACTATTAGCTGTTCCTTATATATTTTGACTATCTTATACTGTTTCATAATTATTTTCTATTACGATTATTTTCAACATTCTCTACTTTGACTATTCTGTACTATGCCTATTATCAACTATGACTATTTAATACAATATATGACTATTTTATACAATGTTTATTTTCAACTACATGACCATTTTGTAATATATATGACTATTTCATACAATCATTATTTTATACAATATATTTTTTTTCACTATGACTATTTTATATTATATTTTATATTAGACATATTTATTAAATGCAATTATAATAGTAAAAAACAATTGATCAATGGTCAATATATTTGTAAACATTTCCTGCTTTTTTTACTCTAAGTTTCAATTTTGCAGTCAAAAATTAATTGAAAAAAATGATTTATTTGAAGACAAAGATTAATGGGAAATTATTTTTTGTTTACATCAAAAGGGATCATTATGATAGACGTTTTTTTCTATGTTAAGAAAAAATACATTTAATTTGGTCATTAAGAACTTATTTCCTATTGATATAACGTACAAAATTTCCTATCTGGATATTTTTTTCTTCTGATGAGACTTTTGGTGGCATTTTTTTTCTCATGAAAGTCTAATTGTATTTCCTAGATGTTGTTTTAAATTACATCATATTTGTAATTAGCTAGAATAATTATAGCATTTTTCCCACCCGGTTAATTGCAAATAATTGTTAAGTATTTATTTCAAACAGGATCGGATCATTGAAATTAGCGGCAAATTATTTAGACCCATTATTTAAATCATCTAGATCCTTAAATCTAGTTTCCTTATATCTTTTTTAATGCTTGATTGTTATTTGTTTGTCATATTTATAAATCTATTTAGTCATACGTAAATAATTATCATTCTTTCATTATTATTTCAGTTATAAATTGGAATCTGAAATTGTAACAATTTAGTCTGTTTATATATATTTTTCCTTTTTTTAACAGTAAAATCTATTTCTTTTGTTAAAGTATTTTCTTTGTT